>JBDJHY010643987.1:0-26592 GCA_039654485.1 Withania somnifera | reverse complement strand
CATATGCCTCTGACACCATGATTTGGGATTTGGGTTATGTAGGGTTTCCGTGTGGCTTCCATTTTTTATGTATTGTTTATGCCTTCTATTGCTGCGTTGGATGTTTTGAGAGTTTATAGCCCATTGTGCATAGCTCTGGGTTGTAGGGTTAGGCTTGTCTGCATGAGGGTTGAAGACTTCATCATCACTCTGAGATTTTGGGTCGTGAAAAAGGCCGAAACAGTCATTAGGGAAAACATTAGGGAACTCTCTAACAACATGCATAGACTCAAAGAAGGAGGATCAACACTAATATCATGAACATAAGAAAAGTAAGAAGTAAAACCCCTGGCTAAAAATGTACTAGCTATATACTAGACACCACTATCACCGGAGAGTGGATATTAGGGCCCCACCACACTACCAGAGACAAATCGGGCATATATAAGGTAACATTATTTGAAAAACAATCCAAGAGAGCATGATAATAGGATAACCAATCCATTCCCAGAAATACATAAAAATCGACATTTTCTAGAGCCATAAGGTCAGTAAGAGAGTTTTTTGTTTCCAACCCCCCTATATTAACAAGACATGCTCGTTGAATTCGATCTACCACAATACGCTTACCTACGAGAGTAGCTACACTCACAAGCACAAGTAAAGGATCACACATAACACCTAAATGTGGAACAAAATAAATTGACGTATATAAATATATAGATCCATTGTAAAATAATACCTCAGCTAGCTGGCGAAAAACTAATTACATACCCGTAACTACCGCATCAGAAGCGTTTTCTTTGTCTCTATTAGTTATTGTATAAAAATGAAGGCATTTTTTGACCTCCTCCTCTATCCCCTCCTTTGCCCCTCTAGCTCCACCACAACCACCTCAGGCCACATCCCGACACCCCAAGCCAGTGGCGATACTGTCTGTAGGGGATTGGTAGTCTGCGTTGCTGGCGGAATGGATCAACACCATGGATAATATCTGAAATAGTGATCCATCTCACCATATTCAAAGCAACCACAAAACTTCCCTTGATTGTAACTATCAATAGAACAACCCTGGTCACCAAGACCCTCAACCCCAGTAGATACACCCCTAGTGGGATGGCTACTCTAAATGCCACTAGCTAATGGTAAGAAGGACTAAACTAGCCTACTAGGCATTCCCTGGTACCATTACTGCAACTACTGTTGAGGTATACTTTTGTCATACTATGCCCGGTAAGATCGGGAACGCTAAAATTTCCCTAGTGGCAATGCCTCTTGTACTGCCCTTTTGGGCTAAGTGATGATGCATCTCCATGTTATGGGAATGATCAACCACTTCTAATAATGGATTACCCTGAATAAGTAATAACTCAATATCCATCTATAACTTTAGTCTCAACCCAGAGGCAAAGAGGGTAACTCTCTCAGCATGTGACAACATAATAGTGGCCCTATGCCTTGAAAACTGAGTATATTAAGGCTCATACTTTGAAATCATCATTGATTCCTACTGTAGGTCAATAAAATAATCTCTGAGTTCCTTAAGAACACTTCGGAAAATATACTAAGCCATGAAAGCATCCATAAGAAAATGCCAGTCATCGATGCAGACCCTATAGGTCAATTCTCTCTATAGGACCTCCAATAGGCCTTAGCCCGAACTTCCAACTAATATCCAATAAAGTCAACTCCATGCATCTCCCTCAAGTATAAAGTCTTCAACATCTACTCACACTCTTCAATGAACTCATATGAGTCCATTCTGGAATTACCAGAGAACCGCGGAGACCCTATCGTATAAAGTGACTATGCATCTTCTGGTCCTTGGAATTCATGATTAGAACTACATGTTGCGGCTGACCCGAAAACTGAACTTCAGTACTTCTGGAACAGGATGTGCGGTAGGAACTATAGATACTACTAGCACTAGATGAATAGGAGGAGCTGGGGCATGTTGTGATACTTCCTGTGCCGAATTATGACCCTTATCAATAGGTGCCCTCCCAAATAGAGTCATCATATACTTCCACAGGTCTCTAAGTTCCTCATCCGTAGGTAGCTGTGTCTGTGGTGGACATAGCTCTGCAGGTGTAGACTCATCCCACTCAACTCTAGTTTGGCCTCGTCCATGGGCTCTGGATATACCCTGAACCATAACTGGAGCTCACGACAGAGGCAGGGAGAATCATCACCTCCAGGTGTTGACCACGTACGTACCATCTGTGGAGGAATACACAAGATAAATAACCAAGAAACCATAGAAACCTCATATGAACGATTCAACAAGAATCAACCCCTAGAAGAGCTTTGTAGCCTCCCGAAGAAGGGATATGGAGGTCTACATACTGATCTACGGGGCTCTACCAAACTCCTGATCCTATAGCCAGAGATACTTTTCAACCTAGAGCTTTGATACCACTCTGTCAAGACATGAAAATTGAGTTATGTATCTGTATCTCACTTGCAAAAAAACATAATCCTTGCCTAAAGCAAGCAGTGGTGGGAAAGTAGAAAGCACCCAAATAAACAAAGAGAATGAGATGAAAAGGAGAAGTACAAATAGGACATGAACTACACATAAATCCCCAAAACCTATTTTCATAGTTGTAGAGCATTTGTAAAAAATAATACAAGATACAACCCTCGATGGGGAAGAACTATACAATATTTATCAAAGACCTAACTAGGATACCTCTGATATTGGATGGGAAATCGATCAGGAAGGATGTCAGCTACTTACCGAATCTCCTAGAATCATACCAACTAGCGCACACGATCGCATCCATCTTGATGCCTCGTTCTGGTACCTGCATCACTAAAAGATATAAAAGTGTTGCATGAGTACCAAAATAATGGGTAGCCATTAGGTATCGTACACCAACTAATCAAAAGCCAGTATAAGTAGCGTAAAGAGTGATCTATGAAAAATAGTTAAGGGACAAATAATGAATAACCGCAAATAGACAACTACAACAATGTTTAATAGTGAAGTAAAAGATCCACTATCAGTGGTTGTGGTACTAGCTACAAGCATAAAGGATCCATGAATAGGGTGTAACACACAAACTCGGCCACAAACTGGTCATAACAACATCAGACACACACTTGGAGCTCCAATGTGTCCTGTAGAAGGAAGGACCAATAAAAGAATATTAAACCATCAACTAGTAAGCTAACAACAAAAATGGTAGGTGCACACATGTTACTGTTCAAGGATAGAAGGAACAACCAACATCTACTAGAAAAAACCTAGTTGGCATCCAATATTACCGGTAGGTACATCGAAACAACCAAGTTATCCAATATGTACTCCCCTTTAAGCCCTAAAGAGTACAATAAAATGCAAAAACAGGCAGTGCATGTGGGAGCTGATAAGTAAATAGTGTTAGTACACACCCTCCTCAGTACAAGACTCTGGCAGGAGCGCACCCATAAAAGCTACCCAATATATTTTCCCAACCTACCCTAGTGTACCTCAACCCTGGCCATGCAATATACCCCAGGCATGGTACCCTAGGATGAGAGTCAGTTTAGGGATTCAATCCCACGTATAAAATTCTTTGTAAAAAGGCATCCAATGTAGTAGTCATTAGTGAAAAAAGGTCAACACTCGGGCTCAACTCGTATATCATGCCTCACTGAAACTCAAGTACAACCGTATAGGAATAAATCCATATCTCAGTAAGACCCAATTAACGCCATGTAGGCAGTACTAAGAAAAGCAGGTGATAGTGAGCAAATAGCCCAAATGATATGAGAAAATAGCTCTATACTGCTCATGAACACAATCGTGGAAAACATATATATATAAGAAATCAGTTTTGGTAAGTATCTTGTTAAAACCAAGTCACTTTTTAAAACGTATAATGCATGATCACAAAACAAAATCAACTAAGGCTAAACTGGCCTGAGGTTTCTATTTGGAAATTGTAGGATGGTTTCCAAGACCTGGCCATGAGGTATAACCTCCCCTATCCTGACCCATAGCCCCGAGCCCTAATTAACAGCATCCCAGAATCTACAACTGCTTAAAGTGCACCCGTTAAGGGCCAAGAACCCAGCAATACAGTGTACCATACAGAGCTACCAAAGCTTAATCGACATAGCACCAACTCCAAGAGTCGCACTAGGTTAGGGAAAATATCAACACACAGGGAGTTAACCATGGGACACAGCCGCATCTGGCTAGGCACAATGCTGTCAAATAAGGTAGCTAAAGTACAAGTTCATCACATTGGGAACCTAACTATTTCGTATTACCATATCTAATATCAAAATAAAAAAGCAAAATAATCAGCCTACCTGGATTAGCTCTAAAGTCACCAACTTACATTAAGGGATAGCTAATAAGCTCTATTCCAAGTATAATTCCCTCCCCAAACATAACACGTACTACAACCAGTGTTTAATAATACGCATCAAAGGTGTTACTCCTTCCTCAACCACATAATAGTCCAGAGCCAACATGAGAGAAATAGATAGGTCGATAGCCCCAGGGTAAGTAGTTAAGCTACAAACCAAGAAAATGGACCATAGGCTAGAGGAATAAACATATCAGGGCCCGACTAGCCATCCTAGCGCGTAAGTACTTTACCATACATATGTTATACTTATACCCGATCTGATGAAAGTAGACTGTCGCCTACATGAAATCCGATAATATCCTCGAGAAGCATAACCCAATGTACAAAATCACATATGAATCTTAGAATTATGCAAGGCTAGAAAAAACATAACCGACATGTCAATACAAGTAGAACCAGACACATATTGCTATATGAATAACAGGATCAAAATCCAAACTAAAAATCGGATCCGTTAACCAGAATAAGGAATTATTCATACAATTATGTAAAGAAAAATTCATGTATCATGCGGTACAAAATAGGGCTTAAATTCATTATAGACAATGAATATGTTATCCCTAATAACTTTATACAACATGGAAACATCATTATAATAGCAAAACCAAAGAATTACCCTATAGAAACGATAGTAGAACCACATAGATATGATTCTATACAGTAAAAACTCAAAACACCTCTTATAACTCTAATTTGACTCTGGAAAAAGATAGAAAACATTCTGAATTATAGTCAATAAATGAAGAAACAACAAATATAGGACTTCTAGGTCTTTTTTGTGATCGCGGAAAAGATCCACAAGGTCGCAACCCCTAACTACCCTAGCCCTCATGATCACGACCTATTGTCACGTGATTACAATGATCCAGGAGCCTGGCCTACACGATCTTGATCAAAACCCACGTGATGCTTTGGCCCTTAGCCACCCTCAATTTGTATATCTGAGGCTCATAATGGAAATGGGGTCCGATTTCTATACTCCATATATGAAATCTTCATATAATTGGTATTCGATACTCATCAGATGCATACAAATTTGAATTAGGTATCATAGGAACTGAGTAAGCTTTGAAGAAGCTACAATAAAAGAGGTGTTACACTATATAACTGCCATGGAGCCAATCTATTAATCTCAGCAAGTTGTAAACGACTTGTGACATTTGTAGGGGCGCTCTAAATACGAGAGATTCACATAAATATGAAAATAATCTTGAAGGTCGTTATGGTAGTATGGGGTACCAGAGGGTTTACATTTATCCTTGTATGTGTATTTATATAATTACTTAATTTTTTAATGAGTATCGTTTTTTTATTACCTTGGCATATTCTTATTAATATGCACTTCACGAATCTAACTCTCGGTTGCATTGAATGTACCCTTTTTACTGCAATTGGACTTATGGAGTGGGAAAGAATGAGGTATAATTGATTCTGACCATGAGGGCATAACACAGTGAGTGGGGTTTATCCCATGAGTTATGAGATGGACTCGGGAAGTAGGCATATCTTCGAATGGGCTAAGGGTGTGATACTATAGTTAATAAAAATTTAAATTGGTCTTGGTTGGCTGTTAGAACATTGGTGTATTTGATTGATAAGTTGTACTATTAGTATGGTAAGTGGTGTATGAATTAGCTTGTTTCATGATTTCATATCATTCCTCTCTTTGTGATTATACTTGTTGTAGTTAGTCTTGTTCACACTCCTTTTAATTTAGACTTCTTGTATATCGCTGCTTTTATTGATTATTGTATCTCTTAGTATTTGAGCATGGATTCAAGTACGTTCTTCCACTTGGTTGCGTAAATCTTCCTTGTCATAGCTAGTATTGATATATTACTTGCCTTTATCTTGTTAGTTAGCTTTCTATGTCTGTGAATCCTTATTTGACTTTTGTGACCTGCTTGATTTATCTGTCTATTTATTGATCTTATTTCTTATACATTCCTAGTAGGTATATCCTACTGGGGTACCCGTTTATTTGGGTACTCTTCCTACACTTCTGCATCTTTTTAGTGCAAACCCTAGTATGAGTGCTCATCATTGATTTATAATCGGATTGTGGATCAGTTGTTGTGGTAGAGGACTACTCCTGGCATCCGGAGTTGATCTTTATTCTTTCTTATCATCTGTTTTCTATTATTGTACTGAGACCGATGTTGTATTTCAATTTTTAGATATTACACTCTTGAATTAGTGGCTCATTGTATTTGGATATCAGGTGTTGGGTGTTTATTTTACTTATCATAGGCTTCCGCTTATCCCTATCCCTTATTTATATCATATCTTCTGTACTTAGTTTATTATGCATATTTTACTTGTTGTTTGGATGGTTTTCCTATAGATGAATTTAGGTGCCCTCATGACTTGAGAAATTGGGTCATGACACAACTAGGGAAATAATATCACATTCCTCAAAATCCACGGAACCAAAAAAAAAAGTTTGAAGAAGAATAGCGGACAAAGAGCAAGGTGCCAACCTTAGAAACCCAATCCAAGGAAAGCTAAATAACGTAGGTATATCAATTATATGTCCTATCTCAAGATGGGTAAGCAATAGCCTACCTGGTGTTCGAAGCAAGTCTCTAAAGATTTTGTGACCAAGCTAAATGCTTCTTCAAGAAATCTCTGAATAGTCCCTTGCTAAAACCCATACTTGAATAACTTGATGTAGATAATTAATTTTTCTTCAATGAATAAATATAATATCAATATATAATTTCTATAAAAATATTTTCAGCACGTAAAGGAACATATATAAAGGAAGCATATAAGATAAATATGACATATTGAATGTCATGAAGGTACTAAAGTGTAGTGTATATAATTAGATATAAATATGATTTTACTTTTTCCAACCTCATTATATATATATATAACTTAAATAATATAAGGGATAAGATAATATACATATTATGCCTAACTATATATAGTTTCACCTTTACCCACCTCCACCACGTGGAAGTGGCAACACGAATATTTTTATCTCGTTAGTTACATATTAGTGTATCGAGTAGGTTTGTAATAAAGAAAATATAGATTATTAAATATACTATAATTTATAAATTATTTGAAATAAACTTACCTTATATAATATTAATTTTTCAACAGAATTACTATTTTCATTATGATACTAATAAATTCTAAACTCTCATAAATTATTATAAAAAAATATTTCATAATTTTAATAATTACTTTATAAATACACAAAACTTTTTATAAAGGTAGAAAAATATTTATATAATCCCAATTAAAATTTTAAACTCTAAAGTATCGCGAGCTTTTACGATAAGTTGAAAACTCAAGCTCTAAATCAGAAGTCTTCATAAACTTAAACGAACAACTCAGGGGACTGAACAAAAGGCCTATCTAACCTAAATTTTGTATTTTGGAGATGATAGAGACATCAAATTTTGAAAACTAACATCCTATCACCGTTAGTTAACCGAAGTGAAACCTTCAACTCGAATGAGTTGTTATCCCGTGAAACTGAATAAAACTTCCCCAAAAGCTCTCGACTCAGAATCAACGGTCCACCTAGGTCAAAGTCAGTGAAACTTTTACAATTTAATTTCTAGCTTGTATTACGGATGTTGACTAAAATAAAGGACATCGTTAAATCTCTAAAATATGAGAACCGATATAAAATCGAATCAAACTAACTAGGGGCTACAACCTGTGGAAGCTACTAGAAAGCTTTAGAGTATAAGAAATCTTATATATGCATAATTAACTAGAAGAATAATCAATAATCCACTACTAAAAAGGACTTTCATCCCCGAAAGTCATAGAAGAAGAAGGAAGGAAAGAAATCGAACTCCAAACTATGGGAAAACAAACCTAGATGACCTATTTGGTTACCCAAGACAACTATCTAAGTTGGGAGGCACTTTGGTTAAGTATTAACTGCGAGAACTCCAAAAATCTCAAAATTCTTTGAAATATAAAACTCGAATGAAGGAAAGCTCTCCCAAAAAGCTTAAGACCAGTATTGATGATATACAATTCCTTCCTAGAATACTTGAAACCCTTCTGGAAAAAAATATCACAATGCTAATAGAAGAAGAAATTAAAGTGAGTACCTTAAGGGAAATTTGAAAACACGGGCTAATCCAAATTCTACAACATCTAGTCCTAATCTCAAAAAACACTTAACACTACCGATATCTATAACTTTTACCCCAAACCATCAAACCAACTGGTAGAAAAATCCGCAACGCGTAATATACCCTAGTAGAATGGTGCAACCCCAAGTACTCTGATGATAACTTGTACCTTAAACAAACTCTAGAAGGGTTATGAAACTGATCCCTAATCCTTTAAAAATCCAAACACATCTCACAACATAACCTAATGTTGCTAAGTTAGCTAACTACCCGAGGCCTGATACAATAAAATCAAGCCATTTAGGACTGAACTATATCTTAGAGATAAACCTGAACACTCACTCTATATTGAAATAAAACTAAAACAATAGGCATGAACAAGCTTCATCAATCCATAAATGCTAACCCAAAAAGCGTCAACCTTGTTGAAAGGAAATGAAAATCCTAGAATATAGTTTGTACTGATCCACTTTGACTAGGAAATTTATGGTAGACCCCCACTACACCTCATCGAACCCAAAGTAAATGGAATATGAAAAACAATGGCCTCCTGTAACATCAACTAAACAAAATCCTCACTTCATAGAATTCAAATTCAATCCTCGAACCTTTCAAACATCATGAACCTATATTGACCTTGCACACCTCAACTCTTCATACCCGATCTAGAATCTCGCACAAGTAATGGCCCTCGACAATTAACACTGTCATATTTATCCTATAAAGCCTAGGAATGAGTCATACTGCCTCTCAAAAACTGGTATCATTAGCTCAAGTCTCTCCTAATAGACTTCTTGAAAAATGTAAGGCTATTGAGGCAACACTATCAAAATCAATAAAGATAAACACTGCCCGCACCTGGACTAGGATAGCCCAACTAAACCATCCAACCTAAATGACATCTAAACTGGCAAGATGAGAACACTAAGATCGACCTTTCTTCGATAGCCCATCTAAATCAAAACTCAAAATATTCACACATCACTAAGTCCTCTAGGTACTACCCCTATTGAAGCAAAGTTTACCTTCCAGATCTAATAGCTCAAACCCTCGAGTTCCTGTGGACACTACCAAACCTTTGTGGAAGCATACTTATACCTTAATACAAATAAAGAATCCAATAGAGTTTACCAAATCATATTGATCCAATCCCAGGAACTATGACCACATGCCTCTTTCAAAAAACTGCTCTGACCTAAAAGAATACGCATACCAGAACCAATCTCTATTCTAAGGCAACGATTTCCTAAGTAGAGGAGTATATTGTGAGCTCATTCATTTGAGGAATATCTCTTAACTTGCACAAGTAAGAGAGATCTAATCTTCTTGAAACCCAAATAATAGATGGACCAGTCCCAAGTAAAAAGTTATTGGCCTCTCCCGAATACTTTTAGCTACTCATCACAAAATATTAACAAAACCCTACTAAACCTCGCACAACAATACCCCATGGCGAAAGTACCTCAATACACTGAGAATTCTAACACCTAATGGAATGCGCTAACACCATTACTAAAATATATAAGGCAAAACATAATAATAAAGAAATTTGATGCAAAACCAACCATGAGAAAGGAGCATCCTTCTAACATACGCTAATAACATTTTAATAACAAAAAAAATCCCTTCTAGCAATCCACAAAAATCGCACTATCACATATGTTATAGCATGAACTCTATATAAAGGAAAACTCAACTCAACTGTGAATCCTATGAGTGTTACCATAGTCAGCACTCTTCTACTGTGCTATATTAATATACCAAAGCAAAGGAAAATAGAACACCCAACTCATTGAACATCCCATGCTAAATCAAATAAATTGGAGGTACTCTCACATATTAACAATTATGAACCAACTGACCAAAAAGGGAACCACCAAGCGTACAAGGACATCATTTCTTGAGAAAGGACTCCATGGATCATCACCCAATCCAAAAATAAAGGAAATTATCTACAAGGGAAAACACATTTATAAACACCAAAAAATTTCCATCGGTATTAAACAAGACCAATAACTGCACCTCACACCACTCAGCTCAACAAAAGATAAATGTTAAGAAGGAAAGGAAGTGGGGATGTTACCCGACTCTAACTCAATAGCCAAAATCACAAATCCAATAAGGTGGGTGGAAAAGTAGGTTGGCCAAAACAACATCTACAACTCAATGGAACAAAAGCAAGAAAAGAGCATCGATGCTAACACAATGGGTAAATCTTGACTAAACCAAGAGGCATAAAAACTATATTTCTCCCAAAAAGGCAAGAAATGATATTAGAAAGTATGGGACTAACCAAACTTTAACGTATAACCGAGGATCCTCCAGGTATGGCTAAGGTAAAAGTCCTAGAATAAAACCCCAAACCGCACCGTTAGGGGGACGTAACCTTTCCATGTCTAGAGACACAAAAATATCGCCCCTAATCTATACCACTAACTCAATCGATCATCAAACTCTCCCAAATCTACGAAGGCAATGTCTAGACTAACCATCCCAATCAAAACTCAAGCCCCTCAAAGGCTACTCAACATGATGTAATATAACAATCCACTATTAAAAGAAAATTTATTAGGGTAGCAATAGATAAAACACCAACAATAGCTAACTATCCAAACTCCACAAGGATCAAGATAAACAAATATAGGGAAACACTAAGAACAAAGCAAAATAAAGCCGAACTAGCTAGTAATAACTAAAATCAAACCTGAAATTGATGCCTGTGAGGCCTCTACTTCGTCTCTATTAACAACCCATTAACAAACCTCTTCCCCCTTTGGCGCTCCATAGGGAAGATTATAGGTGTGCACATGAACAACTCATGGAATCTAGACTCGTACCTTGATATGGACATGGAACCCTACTAGAAGCCTTTAAACTCTCTCCAAACCTGAGAATTTCTCCATGTGCTGGATGACACCCCTAATGGAGGTAAACCTCTAACTAACCTTAAAATCTCAAGTAGTATACCCTAAAGAATAAGCACAAAAATAAATCTTGTTTTTGTCAAACTGCCTATAAGACTACTAGTTGTTGAGATGGAAAATCCATTAGTTATTGGTTTATCACCTACTCTAGCCCTATGATAACTCCCAAAGCCCTATCCAGTGTAGTAGCTCTAGGACACCCTCTAACTCAGGGTCAATCCCTACCTCACCCCTTGCATAAACCCTTGCTATTAGCATGGAATACTCAATATTACTTATTGAAGGCATAGAACAAATGATCTATAAAAGTGTGACTATGAATAACCGAGATATCAATAAATCACAAAAGGGAAAATTCATGATTTAGAGGAAAAAAGAGAGTCATTTCCTAGGAGTTCCACTGTAGCCTCCCAAAAGTACCATACTCATATCATCAAACCAATTCACAGGACTCTGCTAGACACTTGCTCTAGTACCATCAGTATCAGTGAACTTAGGCTCCGAATACCAAGCAATCATAACCCATGTTTTCAGGTGATGATGGTACCTATAACAAATTGATTGGTGAACCATTTGCCATAGCTTGGAAGGACAAGTAATGGGCAACCATAAACTCCAAAAAACAAGTACTAATAGAAAAAGCAATAAGTATAAAGTAGACTATAGAAGGTGAGTAAAACATGATAAGATAGTCAAATAAATCCAACCCCACGACCTGTTATTAGTAGTATAAGAGCCACTAAGATGTAGATTACTAAAAGTGCAAAACCAAATACATAAAGCTATCTCTGGAATACAAAATAAAAAAAATCCAAACTAAGGAGAAGTAGGTAACTCTTGTAGAGCTCACCTTGAATCTATGAAGTATCAACAAACTAGCATAAAATAATTACCGACATCAGTAGCAAAGGCTCACAATTGGATCCACAACAGGACGATCCAAAAGTGTAGTATGAGTATTATTTTCCTATTCATCGAGTACATAGTGGGAATAATAGACCAATTGGGCACGTAAAAATATCAAAATTATAAATAGAAGGAAGCAAAGGAAAATAAATCACAAAAATAGATTACAAGTTTAAGAGGAAGATAGCTACTCAGAAATAAAGCAAGAAAGAAGTATGTCATAGGTAAATACCTCTAGACAAAACAATGAGGGAGGATCTCAGGTAAAGAAAAGAGAGAACATACCTAGAGTTCTTGAGGGAATGATAATAATAAAGAATGAAAAAATACATAACAATAGAAGTCAATGGGGAACGAGGGGTGTACCAGTAACCTAAATGTCAAGATAAGAGAGAAATAATCTAACTACAAATAAAGCACCAATGTTGTCTACTAGGTAAAGATGATCAGTAAGAAGCTAACTATTACTATCAACTAAAGAAATAAGCAAGAGTAAATAATAAATATAGGTTAAACTTACCAAGACCCCATAAGCAAGAAAAGGTTCATATAAGTCAAGTTTACTCCTCCGCCCTCCATAAGACCAGAGAGTACATCTAGAAAACAACTACAACAAAATAACATATATATGATGAAATAATACTAATGTACACTCCTTCTCTAGTACCATAGGGTTGGCGGGTAGGACCAGGTAAGGTCTTACCCTGTATATTTATATTCCATCCTATGCCCCTCTTTGGGTCCTTACATTCAACAAGCAAGGTCCATAGAGGTCCCAGAACACATACAACCCTCTAGTAGCACAGAAGATCTCATATATTAGTGTCCCAGCTTAATCCATGTTCAAAAACCAGTAAAAGGCTAATACTCAGTACCCGACCTCAGGTTGGAACTCCAAGTGCTAGTAATGTGTCAGTACCCGATGCCACATGAAGCATGGGATAAAAATAGAAGAAAATATAAGTATAGGGTGCCGATTGAAGAATGGGTTTAAAACAAGTAAGAAAATATCTTATTTAGTATTAATTATAAAAAAAATCTTAGTAACAACTTTTGGACCAGTTTAACTATTAATAACTTATAAGGAGCACCTACGGCCATAGCTCATCAGGAAATAGTGACATCAAATGTTGTGAAAGTCATAGTATAAGTACTTTAGTGCACACACTACACGAATGCAAAAAAAATCTCTACAATTATACTATTATCCGTGCAGATGCCCGGTCTATATCTACCACTACTAATCAACCCAACTAGCCAAAACCCGAGAGTGAAACCCAAATACTAACCCATGCCAAAACATCCAACACTTCAAGAGTAGCACTTAAGGAAACATAAGGGAAAAAACTAGGTAAATGATATAACATTGCCTAGAAGCGTTGAAACAGGAAAAAAACATGTAGAAGAATAGCCAACAAGTGTCAAGTGGAAACCTAAAAAACCCAACCCAATGAAATATAGATGATGCAATTATATCAAATATATGACCTATCTTAAGATGGGTAATCCATAGCCTATCCTTGGTGTTCGACATCAGTCTCAAAAAATATTGTGCTTAAGCTAAATGTGCTTCTCCAAGATATCTCCTAATAGTTACTTGCTAGAAACCAAACTTGAATAACTTGATGTAGATAATTGATATTTCGTCAATAATTAAATATAATGTCAAGATATATTTTCTACAAAAATAATTTTCAGCATGTTAAGAAACATATATATAGAGGAAGCATATGAGATAAATATGATATGTTCTTCATTAATTAAATGTAATGAAGGTGCTAAAGTGTAGTGTATATAATTAGAAATAAATATGAGGTTTATATATATATATATATATATATATATATATAGATATATATGTGTGGTAATAGACATATTAATGTCAAAAATATATACTGCCACCTATAATCACCTCTACCATGTGTAGGTGGCAACACAAGTATTTTTATACCATTAGTTATAGATTCGGGTATTCTGTAGGTTAATAATAAAATAAATATAGATTTTTAAATATACTAAAATTAATACCTTGTATAATATTAATTTCTTTAATATAATTATATTTATTATTTTAATTAATATACTAATAAATTATAAACTCTTATAAAATATTTTAAAAAAATATATTTAATAATTTTAAAAAATATGTTATAAATACTCAAAAATTTTCAGAAAGGTATATATATATATATATATTTCGAACACTTATAAAAAGTTGAAACTCTCGAGTCTCGTGATCTTTTATGATAAAACTGACAACTCGAGTTCTAAGTCAAAAGTCGTCAACTTAAATGAATAGCTCAATAGAACCGAACTAAAGGCTCACCTAACCTATATTTGATATTTCAAAGATGTTGAAGCCATCAAATTTTAATCTCAACTCTCAGATTATAAAAAATTGATTGAAGTCAAACCTTCAACTCCAATGACCTATTATCTCATCAAACTAAATAAAATACCTAGAAGATCCTAGATTCTAACCAAGGTGCACCTAGGATATTGTCCATAGGCCAGAACTAATGAAACTATCGCAATTTGATTTTAATCTTGGACCAGTGATGTTGATTAAAATCAACGACATCCCAAGTTCAAGATGTAAAATAAAGAAACATATATAAAATCTAATCGAACTTCCACATAGCAAAACACCAGTCCTATCAAGTCATATGTGACTTGATATAGCTACAAGAAAGCTCTAGAGTACAAGAAAGCGCATAGATACAAAGAAGACTATATGGATCATTAAACATATACACTACAAAACTATTTATAGATCATATATACATATTTATTCACTATTTATACAATATACAGACATGTATATACACTATTTACACAATATTGATATATTATTAATACACTACTTAACTATTTATACAATATAATACATTACATATACAACATGCATCGATATACAAATTGTATATGCAATGCATGGATGTGATATAAAGCGGGGCTACAAGTTTTGTAACAAAATTTCATGGTGATTAATAAAAGTATTAGTTATGTAAAAAGAATTTTTTTTTCCATGGTTAGATTGTGGCGAAAACATGGGGTATTTTTGTCCCTTTGGCTACTCTTGTAGCTAATATATTTTTTGACTATTTTTCACAAAACGAATTGGTTGTATTTTTTGTAAACTAATAAATTTATACTACATATTTTAAATTATACCACTGTTAAACTCCGTTGTCAATTAAAATACATCACATAGTGGCTATAAGAATAATATCGAAGAAAGTGTATGTAAAATCCTCATGGTTTTATATTATATTTGGGTGTTTTACCTATTTTTTCTGTTCCTATAGTTACCTTATGGTATTTGTAGTATATAGAGATAGGTATCATGGTTTTTAAGTTTTTTGTCTGAGAAATATACAGGTTCTTAATTTTTGAAAGGTTTAAAGTTGGTATAGTTGACTTTAGTTAATATTTATAGAAATTGAGCTTGTATCAAATTCCATCAGTGTCATTAGCTTTTAAATATGATTTTTGGGTTATTTGAACTCTTGGCTTAGGTCTCAAGGCACTCAAATTAGTTCAAGAAGAATTTATAAGTTTTCAATGTTGGGAAGTCAACATTCAATGATAACAAGCTCAGAAAAAAATTCCATCAATTTTATTATTTTTGAAATATGATTTTTACATAAATAAAATATTAGTTTGTGATTTTGAATGGTTTTTTGATTCGTTAGATGACATGTAGGCAAAGTTAAATCTAAAGTACGATTTTTATCAATGTTTGGGGTTAGAAAAGTTATTTTGAAGTTTTGATGATTTCACTAGGCCGGGAGAGTAATTTTTAGACTAATTGAAGGTTTGGTTCAGTTTTAAGTCTATTAAATGTGTTTTGAGAAGTTGTTTGAAAAATTGATTTTTTTAAGTTAAGAGTTTTCTTCCATCAACATCTGATTAAAATGACCTCTTTTGGATGTTTTGATTATTCTATTAGGTCCGATATGTATTATATCTGATTTGTACTATTGATTTGTATCTGAGAGGTCCTAGATGAGTTTTAGGTGCTCATTTAGTAATTTAAAATTTAAAATTGATAGTATCACCTAAAACAAATGAGCTTATTTTAGTGTTTATATGGTACCAATAGATTCGTATTGAAAATTAAAACTAATGCAAAAATAATTATGGTTTTTGGCTATCATATGAGAAAGCAATGGCCTTTTAGTAAAAATAAATGGATTGGTGTAGAAAAATCGGGTGCACTAATGGGCTATTTAAATTTCAGGCTCTGTATTTTTTGGTAATTTTGTCATATTTGGCGTTCTCGATCTTGAAATAGAGTTATTATTATGACATTCTTCGTGGTTTAATAAGGGGATCATTATCCAATCCTCATTTTGGTATCTTTTCATAATTTCTTCATCTAGTTTTCTTTCTTTATCCATGAATTTCTTGAGAAAAATTTTGTGGTTTATTGATTTAGATTCGATTTTTTGATGAAAATTCATATATAGGTTCCTTATGTTATGAGTAAATTGATTTTAAAATAAATCTATTAATTATTCATTATTCATCATTTTAAACTGTGTATAAGATTGAAATTTCAGAATTTCCAACATAAAATTAAAGTTTGATAAATATATAATTTCAAGGTCAATTTTAACCCTGTGCTTTTAATAAATTTATTTTTGAACACCCTAAGTTATAGTAATATGATTTGGAAGAAAAATTTTAGCTTTTCCCTTGTGGCCTAGAAATTAATTTTTGAGCTAACTTTTTGAATCCGAAATAAAAGTATTGCAGTATGAGTATTGTTTTACATGTATTTACATGTAGAACTTGTTCTTCATTGATTCTAGGTGATATACGGTTGTTTTAGAATGAAATCTAAATTAATTATGGGTTTTGATGCATTCCCTCGGCTTTGAGGTAGATAATAGCTTGAATTTTTTCAAACTTTTCTTGGATAAGAACTTGTCATACAAAGCATGCTACGGGCACGGAGAAAGTGGGAGTCTAATGATATTTTGGAGTTATTTTTTATGCACTTGTGGGCTTGTGTTAAAATTCATTATGAGAGGGACAATTTATAAATTGCGATTCAGAACATGCACTTAAAAGGCTTATTATAATGTGGCTTGGATCCCTGACTTGATTCCTTGTCTTATAGGCCTGTTATTCAGAAATGGTAAAGTTAGAGAGATATTATGACGATTATATGCATATTGCCTTTATTTTGGCATTGTTGTTATGACTTTCTTATGTTTATCATATCAGATATATTTACTCATTACATGCTGATGGACATTGGAAAATAGTTCTAGTCTTGGTTTGAGTTTGGGCAGTGGATACTGAAAACATGATATTGGTATAATTTTAATCTTGATTATAGTCGAGGCTGCTGATATTATTATAGAAGTCCAGGTTACATTCCAGGTATAGTAAATGTATGGCAGACCTAGATTCTATAGGTCTCATAATCTAAAAACTGTTCATGTAGACACCTATCCCAACCACCAAGATAGGTCAACCTATTTAACATAAAATAATAATAAATGTGAAAAATAAACAAAATAAACAAGACGACAGAAATAAAGTTCTCAATCTCACTCTAGCACATCCAGAATCTATAAGTTACAAGGTACAAGCCTATAAAGATATCCAAAAAAATACAGTACCAAAGTAGTCTTACATCCTAAAAAGAAATATAAAAAATAAAATAAAGATAGTAGGATCCCATGTAACTGTGGGAATACTAAGATAATAACTCAAAATTCGGAAATGACACCTCAACTCCAAATCAACAACAACATCAAGTGGCACCAGTCTCCGTACCTGCACCAAAGTGCATAAAATTAAGGGGAAATGGTGAGTATGAATACAAGATGTACTCAATAGCTCTCTGGCTCACTGTTAATCTAAGAGATGATGAGAATACCTACAACTATTCAATTCCCACTGTTACAACCTGTACTCAGGAAATAGTAGCAAACAATAATATCCAAACAATAGTCAGCAAGTAATGCAGAATTTCTTGGTCGCCAAACAATCTCATACCAATAACATAAGTAACATTGAATAAAAAATTATCTCAATTGAAAAGGTAGAAATTACAATGTACATATGAAATAATCCATAGTACAATGCCATATCATTCAACATGATGCATGCACACCTTCTTCCAATCTAGAAGGTCAGAACTTATACTAGCTAGCTAAGCCATGTACCATTCATAACATCAGGTCACCTACCGGCAAGACTTGACCAATAGGCCCATCAAATTAGGTTGTGCTAGCATAACTTGGCATAATAATATCTTTTATTTGTAGTATATCCATTTCTTGACTGATCCATATCACAGTATCCATGGTACAACTCATGGTACAACATCTGTATTATCAATAAATAAGAAATCCAACATAGTATAATCATGCAATGATATGATGAAAAATTAACTCAAGGCCTTCAAATGGGAGCTTCAATGAATAAATATCAATTCATGGCCCTGCACATGCATAATAACATAATAGATATCAATTCAAGGCCCTCGTATGAGCATCAACATACAATAATCACAATATGATGGTCAAACCTCTCAATTATTACAAATTTTCAATATTACAAAAATCATCAATGAACACAAATTATTTTCCTCTTAATTCTACTTTTAGCCCAAATCAAATATACCAGCACCCATGAAAATTCTTGTCGTATGGTTTACACAGCCCCCACCATTACCCATTACTTTCTCTATAAAAAATGTATTAAACACATTGCACATAAACCTAGACACTTAGATTAAGAGCAATAAAATCTCAACATGACTTAAAATCAAAGTAAAAAATGTAAAAATCAACCTTTACCCTTCTGTAGACTCTCTAAACTAGAAAATCTAGTGAAATATGAAATATCCATAAGAAAAACAATGATAATCATATTTGTATATTTCGAAAGCAGATAAAAAAAGTCAATCAAAATAGAAAAACAGAGCCCTAAGGGTCAATCATAAATTTTATTTTTAAAAAATATTACCCATCGTTTGGAGAATCCAAATATGAAATTTCGTCAAAAAGTAAAATTGACCTTCAAAATCACAAATAACATTAAAAATATAAATCAAAAATACCAAAATTTAAATTTGAAAAATAAACATTAAAAAAAATTATGAAATAATCAATGGAAAAAAATATTGATTTCGGAACTTACCTAAGGGTTTGATCTTGAAAATTACTTTTTAAAATATTCAAACTCCAAATTTTAACCTTAGAAAGAAAGATCAAAATAAAAATTGTTAATCATTGTCCAGTGCTTATCTTCGTAACCACAACACCATATTTGTGATCGCAAAGAGACCTAACCAGGCCCTATAAGAATACCTTACACAATTGCAGTTTCGCACATACAATCAGTTGGGCCAAAAACCAAATCTCTGTAATCGTGACCCCTAGCCATGCGATTACAATGCTTTATGTCCTCTCCCATTACAATTCTGATAGCATCCATATGATATCAATGAAGGAAAGTGACATCAACTATTTTCTTCTATCCTATTATTAAAGTTACCGGTATGTCACCCTATCTATATTTATTTTATGAGCATAGAATTAGGCATGTTTCTACTCCTTTTATCTGAGTCTCTGAGTACTATTAACTAGCTTTCTTAACCTGTTTATTATTTTTTTATTTGTCTAGGTATTTTTTATAATGACTTGCGTGGTCATTTATTTTCCTTTCAGTTTCATCAATGTTTAGAGCTATTCGTTAGCTGATCGTTAGTTTTGTTCCGTGGAAGTTTTATAACTGGTTATCTCAGTTTTCCAATTTTGAAGGTTTAACCTTGAAATAGGGGAACTTGAGAGTGATTCTTGGTAAAGCATATAAAAATGGAGTCTGACAGTTTCGTTAATTCCAAAATGTTGACTTTGGTCAATTTGAACCTTTAGTTCAAGTTTTGGGGTTTTGGTTTTGAGTTTGAGTTGTTTTGTAGAATTTTCATTTCAGCCAAAGTTCATTTTGGAATCTGGGTGGGATTTTATTAATCGGAGCATCGAATAAGAATTCTACTACTTCCATCAACTCTGGAATGATAATTTTGGGATAGCTGGGTCATTGTACACTTTTGAAGGTGTATGGGATCATTTTTAGGGTCTTTGTAGAAAGTTATAAAATTGACTCTTTTAGTTGGTTTGGTTTGGGGTTTTTTTTTTATCAAACAACCCCTGATGGTGGTTTTGTGGAATCCATTGAGTCCAAAAAGTGTTTTTGATGCAAGAACACATTTTGTTTCTTGCTGTTGGACTCCATTTAAGTTTTGAGCCCCTAATAGAAAAATTCATCTATTGTAGAAAAAAATGCAGATCTAGGTGTTTAACATGATTATGTCGCTATCGCGGTAAGTCTCACTTTATTCCTTTTATGCAATCGCAGCTACTGTATATGATTGCAATGTGTTGTCCTTTTTCTCCTTTAGTGCAAACACAATGGGGGTTATGCAACCGCTCTGGGCTTGGATTTTCAGTATTTAGCACGATCACACTTGTAGCTCCACAATTATACAGTTTAGGAATGGGGCCTTGGACTCGATGACACATGGTCTCTACGATCGTACTATAGTACGACAAGTTATATAATAGATCAAGATGGAAATTTCAATCATTTCTCTCATTTTTATTCACAAATTCATAGCTCCAATTTCACTATTTTCACTTCTAATCCTAGGGGATTGTCATGGGGACTACGTGTGGCTAGTTCCTCCTAGCATACTTCTTCGTTTTAAGGCAAGTTTCTCTTTATTTGTTATTTATTCCAAGCGCATGTAAAGCTTTAATGGAGGGATGGTTCTTGGGTATGAAACTTGAATTTCTTACCTTTTTGTGTAGTAGGACTACTGGCGGGTTGATTATCACTGAGAGGTCATTTTCCTTCGATTTTCAAGTCCATAGCCCACTTGATTCACCATTTTGGGTTTTTAAATGTTGTTCTCCTTTTTTCCTAAACTTTTTTTGACAATATAGGACCTTTTGGTGGTCTAATTGAGATCATTTTGAATAAAGAGTTTCTTGAGCTGAGGGCTTTATGCTGGTTTTTTTTTTCCAAGAAGAAAGGCCCATGAGTCCATCTTCCAACCAGAATTACACATAGCAATATAGGTGTCATTATTCATCTAGTTGACCCCTGGGCATGTAATTTGATAGTATTGAGAAGATTGAGGTTTGTTTGAAGCTCTAGTCTGGTGTAGCACTTTGCATGGGTTTTCACCAATGAGTAGGTAGGATAGGCTTATTTTCTTTTGACTGGTCTATTGTAGAATGCTTGTATAGTATGACTAGTTTTGTAGGATAGTTATTAGGTTGGAAGCCCTACTCTATTGATTTCACATGTTTACTTTCTTTTGGGTTCCCATAAAGGGATGTAAAGGGTGTTAGATTATGTAGAAAGGTTTCTCCTGGGTTATGTTTTGGGCACTAAGAGGTGCGGCCCCCATTTTTTGGGTGCAGCCCCCACTATTGATATCTAGGCACGGAAATAAAAGTGCGTGGTCCCCACTATTAATATTGAGGTACAGTTCTCCTAGTGTGTGACCCCAACTATTGATATTGAGGAGCAATCATCTTAGGGAACGAACCCCACTATTGATATTAAGGAGTGGACCTCCAGTCTGCACTCCCTACCATTGATTATTATGGTCCAGACATCATTGGGAGCGGTCCCTAGTATTGATAGAGAGGTGTAGACCTCCGGGGCAAGGACCCTAATGTTTATTTTGAGGCACAACCTCCTATTTTGAGATGGCTATGCTCTAGTTTACCTTACCTGATGCATTCATTTAATTCATGTTGTTGTACTTGTCGGCCTTAAGGGGGAAGTCACAGTGAGTTCTTATTTATGTTGTTTATGCCTACTGGCGGATGGGGCATCAAGTAGATTTTTGTGAACTATGTTTCTGTTTTTTACTCAGTGGGCCTATAGGGGGGCTATTTGGGTTTTAATAGTTCTTTTTATGTTCATTCTTTACTACTTGCATTTACCTTCAACTAACAATTCAATACTAGTATACTCGGCTAGAGTTCAGGTATGCTCTCTACAGTTCATTCTCGGTATTAGGCGATAGTTGTATAATCTTGTGTGACCACCTTGCATAGACCTCCTTGCTTAGATCATGTCTTCCCTTTCTTTTATTAGTAGTTTGCATCTGTTCTTGTTTCTTATTCTATAAGAGTAGTTAGTTTTATATTTCACACATCCTATATTGACATGTTTTACATTTCTCCCTATTTATTTATCTTGCATTTTACTTTAGCCCAGTCGGTCTATGAGGCCTATTATATCCCATGTTTTTGGTACTCATAATACACTTCTGTACCATTTTGTGGTACAGATACTGGTAAGGGTTATCGGAGACTATGTGATCATTCTTTGTAGACTACTATTTATGAAGAATACGGTGAGCTTTGGCATTTAAGCTAATTGTGGCTTCCCACTAATGTAGTCTAACTTATTTTATTTCATGGCAGACCTTGTGTAGAATTACTTTATAGGAGGTTGTACTTTTATATATATTCCCTTTTGGATACTATAATTTTCAGCTCCGTATGCCATTGACACCAGGTTTTGGGCTGGGTTGCATATATTTATTTTTCCCTTTTGTTGCTAGTTTTTTTAGTTATTTATTTCTTTTTTGTCATTTATGAGCTTTTATGGCCCATTGCATGCATCTTTGGGATATAGGAATATGCTTTTCTATAGGAGGGTTGTATAAACCATCATGACCCATAGTTTGGGTCATGACAGATTGGTAACAGAGCTTAGGTTCAGTAGTCTCTTTAGCATAGGAGAAAGTACCTAAAAGAGTCCTATAGATCAGTACATTGAAATACGCATCTGATATTCGAGAGTCCATGGGGTATCTTAAGAAACTTTATTTTGTTTATTCTCATCGTGCATTAATACTCATACCTTATTCGAAGAACTCAATTTGTCTTGATTCTTTCATAGATGGTGCGCACCCGAGATTCGTCCATTGATCGACACCTTCCCCTAAAAGATTAGGATGGGGTAGTACGGGATGCTCCACAGATTATTACTACAACAACTACTATACAGCTGCAAGAAACTCCTACTTCCCCACCGTGGCCCGTACAACCACTAAATGAGAAATTTAGAGACTTGTTATGGTAGATGTTGTAGATGATTGATGTGGCATTGGAGGATAGGCCAGATTCATCGGCTTAGGGAGGGCATAGGGTGTACTGCCTCCCCTAATATCTACTTCCCCAATAGCACTATCTGTGCCATTGTCCATGTCAACTATCACTTTTACCGCATATATACCAGCACTGACTCCTACTATACTAGCTTTTGAGATGAGGAAGATGTTAGACCATTTCTTGCGGATTTCCCAGCTAGGTTATTGGGAGCATGGGGTTAGGATCTATATAAGTTTATCACTATTTATGAGGAGAGTTTGAGGAATTTTGAGTTATTGGAGATACACGGGTCCAAATTTACTTCTTACTATCTTTAAGGTTCCTCCATTCATTTGTGGAGGGTTTTCATAGATTGCCAACCTATGAGTTCAGTCCCACTAACTTAGGGAAAGTTTTGAGAGGATTTCACGCCCCAGTATGTTCCCAGGAGTGCAAAATAAGAATTTTGGGCTTAGTTTTTAGGCATACGTGATGGTACTATGACAGTTTCTAAGTATGAGCTAAGTTCGTTATTCTTTCTAGACATACTGGAGATTTCTTACCTATTGAGGAGGAGCGGATTCACTGCTTTGCATATGGGTTGAGGTTGAACCTACGAGGTAAATTTGAGCATATGTTGGTATTGCATATTTCCTAGATATTATTTACCATGCCCACAATACCGAGGCTCTAGCTTTTCTAGACAAAGGGGAAGCTAGAAGAGAAAGCGACACCAAGGTAGTTATTTGGGGTCTAGTTTAGGAGGTCGTGATTTTAGTAGGGGAAGTCATACTATCCAATAAACACAGATTCATTAAAAACTTCTAATAGAGGTTTGAGCAATCATCCTATCCAGTTTTAGGTTCACAGGGTCTCCACAGTCAGGCCAGAGATAGGGTGGTTATTTCGAGTGCAGAGGGGAGGCTCATTATGCTAGAGACTGCCTTAGGCTTTCAAAAGATCCTTTTGTAGAGGTTTTCTTTGATTGTGGAGATAGTGAAAATTTTCTAGAGATTTCCCTCAGTGAAGGACCACTCAGACCGCAACATTCCCTACCTATCCACTATAGGTAGAGCCACCAGATAGTGGTGGAAAGTTAGACGCCCGGGAAGCCAGAGGAGGGGACAGGAGAAGAGGAGTGAGAGGTAGGGATATTGAGCCATAGCATGGTGGGGGCCACCGTTAGCTCTATGCTATTATGGACAAGGCCGAGGCTGGGGCCTCAGATGCTGTTGTCACTGGTATGTTATTTGTCTATACGCACTCATCCTTGACTTTATTCGATAATGGATCCATATTATCTTACATATCTATTTATCTTTCCTCTTGGCTGGATGTTTCTAATGAGTTGTTACCTATACCATGATTATGTCAGATCCCTAGGTATGGCCCTAGTGGTACATAGGGTATATAGGTCGTGTCTGGTGACTATTCAAGGTTATGACATTCGGGACAGTCCGATTGAGTTAGATATGTTGGATTTTGATGTGATTTTGGGAATGAGCTAGTTATCGCCTTATCACATGGTCCTATATTGCTATGCCAATATCGTGACCTTATCCGTACTCAATTTTCCCCTTATACCGTGGCGCGGTCCCACTAGCCATTCCTCTGTTCGGGTTATTTCTTATTGTCAGGTCCCTAGGCTCATTACCCGATGTTGTCATGCTTACTTGGCATATGTTAGAGATGTTAGTGTCGATTCTCCTTCCCTCAAGTATATTCCAGTAGTATATGATAATGTGGATTTATTTCCTTTTAATTTACCCAACCTACCACTAGTGCGTGATATTAATTTTCCATTAATATTGAGCTAGGCACTATGATAATTTCTATTGCACCTTATCATATATCCCTAACAGAGCTTCAACTTTTGAGTGTTCAGTTGTAGGATTTTCTTGGTAGAGGTTTTGTCAGTCCTTGTGTGATTCCATGGGGTTCCCCAGTGTTGTTTGTGAATGAAAAGGACGGAACACTATTGATATGTATTGATTATAGGCAGCTGAATAGCGTGACCGTTAAGAATAAGTATCCCTTGTTGTGTATTAACAACTTGATTAATAAGCTATAGGGTGCCACAGTTTTCTCTAAGATTTATTTATGACCCTTCTACCATCATTTGAGGATTTGGGATGAGATATCCCGAAGATAGATTTTTTGGATGAGATATGGGAATTATGAGTTTCTGGTGATGACATTTGGGGTAACTAATTACCATGCATCCTTTATGGATTTTATGACCAGAGTATTAAGCCTTTTTTTAGAATCCTTTGTTATCATATTCATCAATGACATATTGATCTAGTCGCAGAGTCGAGCAGAGCATGAGGAGCACTTGTGAGTATTGCCACAGACTTTGAGGACTGAGTGGATCTATGCCAAGTTCTCAAAGGTGTGAGTTTTTGCTTGAGTTTATTTTTTTCCGAGCCACATGGAATCGGGAGATGAAATTAGTGTTGATGCAGAAAAGGTGGCTGCGGTGTGTGATTAGCCTCAACCCACTACTCTCACAGAGATCCAAAGTTTCCTTGGGTTAGATAGTTACTATCACAAGATTTTTTCAGAGTTTTTCTTCCATCGCAGCTCCTTTGACTAGACTGACACGGAAGGATGTGTCCTTTTAGTGTTCAAATAAGTCTGACTTTAGTTTTTTGAGGCTGAAGAGTTGCTGAATACCGTCTTAGTTCTTTCCTTTCCAGTTGAGGTCCTACCCTATGCAGTGTATTGTGATGCTTCGAGTATTGGGTTAGGATGTGTACTCATGAAACAGGGTTATGTTATAGTTTATGCATTGAGGCAGCTGGAAGATCATGAATGCAGCTTCCCCACCAACAACATGTAGATGGTAGTGGTGTTTTTCACACTTATGATCTAAAGGCTCTATATTTATAGTGTGCATTGTGAGATTTATACTGATCAACGTAACTTGCAATATATCTTGAGTCAGAGGGAGCTTAACCTTAGGAATCAGAGATGGGTTTAGATCCTAAAAGGAGTATAGGTTGAGCAATCTTTATCATCTTGGAAAGGCTAATGTAGTTGCAGATTCCTTGAGCCGAAAGGTAGTGCTTATTGATGACCTAGCTTCTATTTTTGCATCTAAGAGGCCATTGGCTCGGGACATTCAGTCATTGACCAATATGTTGGTTAGATTTGATATTTCAGCACT
>JBDJHY010643878.1:5335-16142 GCA_039654485.1 Withania somnifera | reverse complement strand
TTTAGGCTCTAAAATAGGAAATTTGAGATATTTCTCAATCGAGTCGCCAGGGATCCGAACTATCAGTCCCAGCAAGTCATAAATGACTTGGAGAAACTACTGAAACACTCTAGGATGCAAGACATTACGTATTTATCATAAATGACCATGAGGGTCATTACATCATTGGTCTAAGATTTTTGCAAAACCAGTAACTGGGTCAGAAATGTTGAGGAGGACCTTAAAATTTCCATCCACAGTACTAAATTGTAGAGACAACTTCAAATATCTCCAACTTCATTGAGGTTCTTGAATAAGCATCTAAAAGTCCTCAAGTATAAGTCTGAAAAATCCTTGGAATATGCAAGCAAGATGACAAAGCACATCCGCTTCTTGACCAGAAGACATTCTGTTGAGGTACACATGATAGTACAAGATGGAAAGTCACTAGGGGCCTCAAAATACAGGTGAAGTAATGACATTACTTTCTAAATCCAGCAATTCATAAAGAACATGAGATGTTCAAAAACTGTATCTTATATTTTTTGAATGGGATATGTATTTGTATCATATTAAAGGGATATTCATTTGCACATCTGCTTGAAGAATGAAATAATATACTAAATGTGAAATTTCCTCTATACACCACGAGCATCTTCCAAAGTTCTTTTCAAATGTGTTGAATTTAGTCGCTAGCAAAAGTGACATTGTGTCTGCTAATCCTTTTACTTTGTATGTAGGTACAAAAAGTGCACATATCATGGTACTTATCGGGGATCCCCAGAGATAGATAAAATTATCCTCAGTAAGTCACAATAAAAATAAGATGGTAGAAAGAATATTTTATATTCTCTCAAAGTTTGCTCATATGTAAGGAGACATTTACTCGTGAATCCTTTTGAAGAAGAACATAGATTTCCTTCACCATGAGTATTTTCTAAAGTTATTTTTAAAATATTGACTTATGTCTCTAGTCAAAATTGACACAGCTATACTAATCATCTACCTTGAGTGTAGGTGGATATTAGACATTTCGAAACTTCGAGTCAAAAAGTAATGTATTATCTCTATCTCAAATCTGTTGAGACGGCCATCCCATTTATTTTTCATTGTGATGGCATCTATAAGTCAAAATTAGAACGCAAGCAGAATAATATGCAAGCTACCAAATATCAAGGGTATCCACTTTCAGAGACGTTCAAAGGAAATTATCATGTCGTCCACCTCGTTAGAGTGTGACAATTATTGAGCCCTCCACCTTGTAACAGTTTGAAATTATCAAGTTGCCGACCTCATTATAGTGTGACAATTATCAAGTCATCCACCTTGTTATAGTATGACAACTATCAGGGCATCCACCCCATTACAGTTGGATAATCACTTTTATTTTTACCTCCAAAGAACACCCCTTTATATCTCGTTGATGAGTCCCAGTTGTCCCTCAGACGGACCGACTCATGTTATATTGATGTATCTCTTTCTCCCGTCTAAAGGATCGATTCACATTCATTTAATAAATTCAATTTATCCCTCGATAGACCGACTTATATCTGCATCTGTCGTATTCGGGAAAGCTTGTTTTTAGGAGTGATCTTCGATTCTATTAATGAATCCCAGTCATCCTCTGATGGATTGACTTATATTCTATTAATAAATCCTATTTGTCCCCCGAAAGACCCACTCATATTCAATTAATGAATCCCAATCATCCTCGATGACTTAGCTCATATTCAGTTAATGATTCCCAGTCATCCCTCGACGGAATGACTCATATTCAGTCACTATACCCCAGTCATTAGCCGACGGACTGACTTATATTTAGTTAATGAATCCTAGTAATCTCTCCAAAGGATTGACCCATACTCAGTTAATAAACTCCATTCCTCCCCCAACAGACTGACTCATATTCAGTTAATGAATCTCAATCATCTCCCGACTAAACGACATATATTTTATTAATGAATCTGAATCGTCCCCCCGAGGACCGACTTATATTCAGTTAATGAGTCATAATCTTCCCCCAATGGACCAACTCATATTCAAATAACGAATCCTAGTCATCCTCCGATAGATTGACTCATATTCATTAATCTCAGCGTCCCACCTAATGCACTTAATCACTACAAAAATAAAAATTGAGGTAACATCCAAGGATTATGTTTAAGCCACAATAATGTACAAAACTAAAGATGTGTTAGATTGGACGAAAAAGAATAGATGGAAATCCGTAAGTCATCTCAATACCAATGATGCACTAAAATGACCCAAAAGCATAAAAAATGGTTACAAGCTGTTGTAAGGACCTGTTAGATTGGATTTTTAAAAAATAGCTACCAAGACCACCCTATCAGGAGTCTATAAGGTTGTTTTAATGTTGGAAACCATTATTTCCTAAACTAGTACGGGAAGGATGTCACCATTTCAGAGAACCAACGCACGTAGAGGTATAGCAAAGGAACTATCTCTCTCTATCGAATTGCTTTACTACTAACAGTCTTTTTCAGATTTTTTTGAGAGAATCTGCAAGGATGAAATTCTCAAAATAAAATCATAGGTGCAATCAACTCCAAAATGGATACAGTACAATGTGGAACTTCATCAAAACTTTGAGAAATGCGTCTAATTGATCCATTGCAAATCAAAAAGGAAAACATTGACAAAACTTGTAAAGGACACCACTTCTCTATTTTGAATTGCTTTACTACTAACAATTTTTTTCAATTTTGTCGAGAGATCCATTGCATGATTTTGCAAAAAGAGAAACCTCAGCATGCATTATTTATTTTCAAGATACAACAAGTCATTAGAGACTAGCGTGCACCATTTACTTTTAAGAAACATCAAGAAGTGGAGACTAGTGTGCACTGTTTAGTTTCAAGATGCGACAAGTCCGTATATACTAGCACGGGAAGTATCTTAATACGTCATTTCTGAGGACGTCAATGAATTACAAGGATATACACTCCATAAAAAGTAGATATAAGAAATAATGGAATCATCGTTCGAGATTTAAACTAAAGATACAAACCGTTCCTTCTCATTAAATTGCTTTACTACTAACGATCTTGTCTTGATTTTTTAGAGCATCATAAGGATGAAATTCTAAAAGCAAAGCAAAGTGAGAACCACGCCAAATTGAATGCATCACAACGTGGAATATTTTCTTAGAAGCAAACTGGGACATAGTCTAAAGAGGAATTCAAACTCTTTGGGCACGAATTGAGGATTGATTTTCACTACTATCAAACCACATCCCTATCAAAAGGCATATGGTTTTTTTCTTGTTATTTTCTATTTGGCATCCAAACTAAATTCTTAACTCATAATGGAAGCAGGTTTCTTTTCTTTTAAAACCAGGTGGTGATTACCTAAAGTTTTAGAAATTATGTTCATGTAACTATTATTTATGGAAGTGAAGAGCTCCACATTTGTAATTGAGAGGTGGAATGCATCTTTTATATAAGCTCCATTCATTTGTCATTTATCTTAAGAGAAAGGTCGTCTTAGCATAAGAAAACTACATTTTCTACCAATTAGGTCGAACAACAAACAACATGATTCCCTAAGCTTGGGATACAGTTTGGGCTCCCTTTTGAAAACTCGGCTGCAATCTAAACCCCCTCCAATTCTCTAATTTCTCAATTTTTTGGTCTCACAAAAATTCAAAATCGAAAATCTTGTGAAATCTTTAACATGGCTTGAATTCTCATGTTACCTGAGATATGTAGGAAATCCGATACTGGGTCCAACCATAATTCCTAAAGACCGCACCATAACCCCTTTTCTTTAAAGAGATGAATTGAGTGGTAGGTCAAAATTGAGTTTGTCAAATTTCCGTTTCCAAGGGCATCCTTCATCGGCCCTAGGTAAATGGAGGGGTAGCTATTGAAAATCAACTTTGACCCTCCTCTACTTGAGTATTGTTGAGCCTTTAATTTTTAAATCAACTCAAGTAATTGGTTTGCAAAATTGAAGAACTATTTTTTCAAAATTACAAAAGTTAGTTTTGCAATAAACGAATATAAATCTACATATTTAATATATGTATGGATATATATTATTTAAAAAAATAACCAAAGGGTATTTTTTTCGAAATTGTGACGAATTTTTACAAGTTGGCTAGTTTTGCAAAATCAATTGAAATCGGGTCAAATTAATAACTTTTATTAAAATGATTTTATATGCAAGGATAAATTTTCAATTGTTTGGATTAAAATTTTGATTAATTAATTTAAGACATTCATCTTTGTCAGTCTTGCTATTAGTTCAGTTTAGTTAATTTTAAAAGTATTAGGATCCATTATTTTGGACCAAATTCAGTCCAATTTAGACTAAAAAAATGGGGCCCAATTTCTCCTTGACCCAACCCATTTCTATAATTAAGCCCCTTCTTTGGCTTATACAATACATATACAAATATGTTTTTTTTCTTCATATGGCTTACACTGCCAAATGAGAACAGAGGTTTAGCTCAACAGACATCGGGTTGCCTCTTGCAGTGTGCCCTGCACATCGGTGTGGGATCGATACCTGACAGCAACAAGAATTGTTGCTGATTATAAGTTCGTTCCTCGATGTTGCAGGGTTACCTAAGCTATGCTGGACGCTGTGTGTTGGATGACCACGGACCCGTTTGAGACACCAGGACCTAAAAAAAAAAAAAGTTGCCCAGGTTAGGTCAAACTTTAAAAAAAAAAAAAAAAAACCAACGCGCCTCACTTTTCTCGATTTCTCTCTCTTTCTCTCTTGGTATCTTCTGCAGAATAACACAACCGAACATTTTCTCTAACAAGTTGTTGCGAACGTTGAAATTTCCTCCCTTTGTACTACTATTTTGGTGAGCTGGAGGTTTCTAGAAGCTTCTCAACGAGTAACATTCCTCATCTATATTTTTGAATTTCGAAATCCCCAATAGCTCTATTGTGAGGGAAGCATCTAAGAATAGGAAATGGCAGTCAAGAGCTGGTGGTATAGAATAGATGGAGCAGCTAATAAGAGAAAAAGTAGGTTTTCGGGAGTAGAACGAAGGCGACGTAATTGGATATTCTACTGTTTAGTTTTTTGGAGCTGAAAGCTGTAGGTTTTTAGAAATCAATCACTGATCTAAGAGGTAAAGTGCGTTTTAACTCCCACGACATTTCTTTAAGGGGCATTCCTTGTGTCTAACGAGGAGTTAAAAGGTTTAATAGGTTTTCATTTCATTTAATCTTTTGAAACTGTAGTAGACATCCTTCAATCCATAAGTCCCTGTTTGTTGCTCCTAAAAATGTATAAATCCCTTTCTATGTCTTTACATGATTTTAAAGTTTGTTGTGTGTTTTTTTTCCCTGTTATCTGGCAAAGTGAAGATCCTTCTGATGGTGTCAAAACTTATTTAAGAATCATGATGTAGGTCTGTGGTATTTGTTGGAAGCATGTCAGTCTTTTTTTTTTTTAATTAAGGGTTGTGAGTTCAGAAAGTGGTTTGGATTTGAGCATGACACCAGGAACACCTTTTCCTCATGTTCTTAAGTTTATATGGCCAAATTGTAATGTTTTATCTTTCATGCCTACTGTCTGTGCACAACTAGTCCTTTGTTGGTTTACTATTTTTCTCTTTTACTTGGTTTGAAAACTTTTTGCTTTAGGCATATCATGTGCTAAATCGTAAAGAAGGTACAAGTTTATTTGGTGGCATACATGATTGGTGGTAAGGGATGTTTGAAGTTTGAGCTTGCTGTGTTGAATTTTGTTTGTTTTGAAATTTGTTGAGTTGTCTGTGAAAGCTACTCTCTTCTTATCCTTTTATTTTTTTTTTTTTAGCAAAAGAGCCCTTTAAAACCTGGGTCATTAGTGTTGGGTGAATGTTTTGGATAGTTTCCCTCTAATTTATAGATCTTGTCCAGTCTAATTTCTTTTGATTACTTGTTGCGCTATAAAGTTGTTGTTAGATTATCTTATCTGCACATGTTTAAATTATGGTTGTCATGGAGTCTAGATGCATGTACTGGGAAAACCTAGAGGAATATTAAGTAACTTTGGTAGATTCATCTATCAAGTCCCTCTCTGGTTCATAATACCAATGGAGAGACTTGAGGCTAACCCTTAAGGCCTTTTCCTAGTATGTTCTTACGGTATGTTAAAGAGATTAAACTAAAGTCTGAATTTTGTGGGCATATCCTCTGATGAGAAATGGTTTAAAATCTTGGTTTGAATTACTGTATTATGTACAGTAGTTGAGTATGCATGACTACTTGATGTGCTATTGCTCAGATATGAATTTGTTGCCTCAAGAAGGGATTTTATATTTGAACTATGAGTATCTTTTTAGAATAAATAGAGGCAAGTAGTTGGAAATTTTCATTTATAAAGAAGTTCACCATCATAGACTAAAAATGGAACAATTATATTCTTTTAAAGAAAAATAAGCTTTGAAGAATTATTATTGCAGTCTTGACTAATGTACTGAGTATAAATTCGACTTACTAACATGTGTTGCAATATGTGCATATGTGGATCATTGTGTGACCTTTCCCGATGAGATAGATTAGATTGTTGTTCTCTTGTTTGGATTCCAGTGTAGGTGAGATCTAAATGAGTGACTATCAAGGTCTGGACCTGCTTATGTATTTCTGATATTCTTTGTTTGATCGTGTTCCAATTCTATATGATAGAATTAAGCCCTATTTTAAATAAAAATGTTTATTTTGTCGTATTATTGACTGCTCAGGCTAATATAATGACTAATTGAGGATCTTTTAAAATCAACCTAGCTCTTGTCTGTCTATATGGTCTAATATGTACCTGCTAAATGATGATCTTCTACAGAAATGTCTAGTGGTTAAATCTTGCAGCTTTGTCCATTTATGTCTGATTAAATCTGGTGTGCTCATGGTTCTTTTAGCGAGGTACCACCAATGTTTAGTTTGGTTATTTCTTACTACAGGCTAGTGGCCTAATGGATCTGATTTGACATAATAGCATTGTTTAAACCTGAACAACATAGGTGAGACTATTTTATGTTAAAGACTCTCTAGTTACTTAACTACTTGCATTTAATATATGTAGACTGCTTACCATTTCACTAGTTTATTTAATCCAAGGCAATGGAATTAGATTATTCTTTTAGCGAACGACTATCCTTCTCTGATTTGCATTCAATCATGTAACAGGTCATTAGTATTGTAGTATTTAGTCCAGTAAGCTTTCTGTTTTTATCAGGCATGCTGAAATGACTAAAGCAGGCTTACTGCCTTCCAATCTTGAAGCTCAAATAGAATGGACTCTTCCTCTGGCATGTTTATGTGCAGGAGTTCATCATTTTGGTGGTCATAACGTATTCCACTATTTGTTCATGTATAAGACTTCATCTATGCAAAGTTCATTTAGGATAGATAAATTATTTGAAACATGTCATGGCCAATTTGTTAGTAAACTGTTGAGAAAAACTAGTTCTTCTAGTAATCAATTTATTCCTTCAATTCATTTTTTATTTTATTTTCAAACATTAAACTTGAAACAATTGGAGTTAAAATTTTTGGGAAAACCCAATGAAACAATTATGATATATTTCATGAATAGATCTCAAGGTCTTACAAAAATTATCACGTCTCTTGTTATAAAGTATTCGCAAAAATGCACTCTTCTTTCTCAAATTAGCAAATTTTTATTAAAGTATGTAATATTTTGCAAATGTGGCCAACATATGCCTATTTCAAAATTTGATTCATCTTATTGGTTCTACCCATAACAAATGTTTTCAAGTTATCATATTTTCAAAAGAATTAAAAAATTGGTATAACCCATTTAGGGATTTTTCTGAGGTTTCTTAAAAACCCTTCAATGAGACATTATAAAATCCTAACTCAAATATCTTTAAATTTTGAATTTTGTTCCTGTTTTTTAAATTTAAGGTTTTTAAATTTTTTTAAAATTAAGTAGTGCCTTTATCATTCAGAGTATTTTGAAGTTTTTTTTTAAATTTTGAAATAGTTTGACTCTAATTTATTTAAATTTTATTTTGCCAAACATACTTTCCTTCAATTAAAGAGGGAAGTAAACCTTGTATTGTTTCTTGATATGAGGTCATGGGAAGGTGTGGTAGTCATCTGGTTAGTTTTCTAGTCCTTTTTCCCTATGTTGTGGTTAAAATCTTCATTCGAGAAAAAATGATCACAAGTGGGAGATATAGTAACATTTTGAAACATGTGCTAGAGGTTGTGCGAGCTAAATAAAGTATGCTGGTGAAATTTCACCAAATTTTGGCAGTGGGCTTGTCTAATAGATCGTTCAATGATCCGTAGTCCAGTCGGACAGACCATGGAATGGTCAGTTAAATCAAACCAGTGATGCACATGCTCTGCCTACGTTAGACGAATAATGGGACAAACTGTGGTCTCGTTCGATAGTCGGTCGTTCCTTTCGTGGTATGGACCTAAAATCCTTAAGAGTTTTTCGTAACGCATAGATCAACCCCATGAATTGCGTAACGGATTGTGGAATGGGTGTGGGCTTCGTGGAATAAACCATTGACCCTTCAACCATCAACTTGGTTGATGGACCGTTGACCATGGAAGGTGACCATTTTTTTGTTTAATTGGGTTTTTCCAATGACCTTTTAGAAAATCTTAATCCATTAATTGGTATTTCCCATGTCTTTAGCTGGTGGAAAATATAAATACCCAAACTCTATTTATTTATTTCATTAATCCATAAGATATTAACGTCAGATTCTCCAAGGCTTTCCTCCCAAGAAGAAAGCCTAAGGTTTACAGCAAGGGGTTATTGTGCAGCACTTTCTCCACAAATTTCTTTGTAGATTCTCTCTAATTCATGTATGTGGCATTATGAACAAGGTGTCATTCAGTCTTGTACCCAACTACCCAATATTTTGTGTCATGGTCATGATCTAGAGATTTTAGGGTGAATTTTCATAATTGTGTTCATGTTAAAAATGGTGTATTTTATATACTCTTGATCATAAATCATCTTAATATATGTTTTATAATAGAATCTCATAAAATTACTAATAACTAAGAAGCATGATATGGTTCATAAGTTCAAGTTCCTAATTTGAGTCTAAATAAATTCTTTTTCATGTTTTGGGGATAAGGATACCATAATAAAGGGTTAAGTTTCATAGTATGGTTAGTGTAGGGTTAGAAATCACGATTCATGGTCATAGTTAGCTTTATGAATTATAAATTAAGGATTTTGGATTTTAGAATCTAAGTCAAGTTCATGGGTTAGTTTAATTGAAATAACGTTAAAATATTAGAATGAGATAGCAATACAACAAAGTCAGTATGTTTAGTAAGTTCATGAGTTCATGGGCCCTTATGTAGTCAAGGCAGACAGTATTAGTTCATGTTCAGTTCATGGTCAGTTTTGGGAGTAGTATTAGCACCGAACAGGTTTGTGTGACTTAGTCCTTTTCCATAACCTTGTGTCATCAAACACAGGTAAGTTCATGGCCAAAAGCAACATTCATAGTTTATGGATTTGTGGATCCATTAGTAGATAATTCATGGCCCTTACGTTGGTAGGTTTGGAACCCTACCCAGCATAGGAATATATATTGGAGCTCTAGCCTTGTGCTAGAGGAATGTCGGTTATATAACCTCTCAGGTCAGTCAAGCGTCAGTGAGTCAGTATAGTCAAAAAAAAGGTCAGAAAGGAGAATTAAGTATAAACAGAAAACTTTGAGTAATTATTGTCATATTGCATTTGTTTATTTATTGAGTCAGCAGTTGACAATTGAGATGGGTATCATGTGTTCATGCATTGCATAGATAATTTCCTTTTTGTGATAGCATGTTTGCTAACCTCCTACATATTCGGTATATTCAATGTATTGACCTGTGCTTTCTTGTGTTGTACGTCTTTTACATATGTAGATTCTGCCAGTCAGCCAGACGTTTGCGGTTGACTTGGATCCTCATTTTTAGAGGACTAGAAGTAAAGTTGTGAGTTCCCACCTGATTCGGGAACCTGCTGGAGTAGTTTTATTGTGGTATATTTTAGATCTTAGATTTTTGAAATTGTACTATTAATATGATTTTGGCCAGCTGGGGGCATTGTCCTAGTTTATTATTACTTGGCTTAGTAGTGTCTTTTAGGCATAAATTGTTTTAGCTTTGGGATATTGTTTTTTCATTATTTATTCATACATCCTTTGATTGATGTGATGTTCACCATTTCTTTATATTATCATTTCTATGAAATTGCTTTTGCTAAGTATGAGTGCTAGAGTCAGGTATGAGCCAAAGGTACATCTAATGCTACTGACAACTTAGTGGCTAGGGATGTCGGTCCCTCCTAAGGGGTAACTCCGAGGCATGACTATTCCTTTTACCCTTGTGCCTAAACCTTTCAAAGTTTTAAGTTTTGAAATAAAAATTTCTAAGATAAATCCCCAATTTCATAATTATAATGAAAATTTATATCTCAGTTTGTTTTGATTATTGTCATCATTGTACATGTGTTCTGGGAGATTTTGCATGAAATTGAAGAGTATAAGAATTGCTTTATGAAATTGCTGAAATTTCTCAAAATTATTAAGTATAGTCAAGAGTCACGGGGTCACGTGAAAGGTCAGAGTTTGTTGCTAAAGTCATAGTTCTCATACATGATAAAATTGATGATTTGACCCTTCAAGTTTGTAAACTTGGTTAGAGTCAGCTAACCTAAAAAGTGGATTAAATGTCCAAATATCACAAGGCCTAGTCAGTTTAAAGTATGAATGTGAAACAGATAGAACACAAATTGGTTTATAAGTTCAGAAATTCAGTAGCCTAAATGTGGCAAATGTGTACCATTATAGCATGTGTTCAATCTTTGAAGTAGTATT
>JBDJHY010643770.1:0-16142 GCA_039654485.1 Withania somnifera | reverse complement strand
TATTTCATTAATATACTCAATGTCACTAGTAACTATGAGTATGTCATCTACATACAATGATAAGATGAAAAACCATCTTTAGATCTTTTGATGTACACATAATGGTCTTCATGAATCACGGTAAAATCATATGAGGTGATTTCACTATGAAAGGGTAAATATCATTGTCTAGAAGACTGCTTAAGGCCATAAATTGACTTACGAAGTCGGCATACTTTATGCTCTTGACCTTTTTCCACAAAACCTATAAGTGGATCATATTGATTTACTCTTCTAGTTCTCCATTGAGAAATACAATTTTTACATCCATTTGATGCAATTCAAGATCTAAATTAGCTACTATTGACAAAATTAGTCTTATTAAAGCAAAGCTTACAACAAGTGAGAAAGTTTTTTCATAATCAATTCCTTCATATTGTGTGTACCCTTTAGCTACCATGCGAGTTTTAAATCTCTTGATACTACCATCAGCCTTACGCTTGATTTTGAGAATTTATTTGTTTTTAATAGTTTTTCGGCCCATACTTAGATCAACCAATTCCTGCACTTGGTTTGATTTCACTGAGTCTATCTCATCCTCTATTACTTTTAATTATTTTTCTTTAGCAGGGCATGTAAGGCCTCATTTATATTTGTGGCTCTTCATCATCTGGAGTAACTATAAATGCTTTCCCATCTATCTCAAATCGACGATAGGGAATCTGTGAATGACTCATTCGTCGAGGTTAATATTGATTAATTGATTTATCAATTGATAAGTTACTTTCACTTAGACCAACAATATCAAAAGAATCTGATTTAGATGGTGTATTTATATAAATATGAACTAATCTATTATTATTAAGATGACTCCCACTCAAATTCATTTGAATATCTGTAGAGGAAGCGATTTGGTCCGTAATTTTCTAAAGAGATAAGTCTTCACCTGTATCATCCTGCTTAGGAAAATCATTCTCTATAAGTCTTCACCTGTATCATCCTGCTTAGGAAAATCATTCTCTATGAATGTGACATCATGTGATTCAATTTTAGTTACAATTCCACTTTCTTGTTCACCCGTGAAAACATAACCGCTAGATTGTTCATAATATCGTATAAAGATACATTTTTCCCCTTTGGACCTATTTTTCCATATTTAAAAGGATTATGAATAAAAGAAGCACAACCCCAAGGCTTTAAAAATGCTTAAATCGGGCTTTCGTTTCATCTATAACTCATATGGCATAGTTGTAACTGATTTAGAACGGATACAATTAAGCACAAATGTAGCAGTGATCAAAGCATCATCCCAATAGGTGATCGACAATTTTTCTTGCGCCATTATTGACCTAACCATTTCTAAACAGGTTTAATTTTATTATTCCACAACACCATTTTGTTATAGATGTAGGGATTACCTTTTCATCATGCAGTTGATTGAACTCATCAGACAAATATTCTCTTTCCTCGATCGGTTCTTAAAGCTTTGATTTTTCTATCAATTGGATTTTCAACTAAGTTTATGAACTTAATGAAACAACTCAAAGCTTTTGATTTATTAGCAAATATACATCATCGAATCAAGTAAAATCATCACTAAAAATTATGAAGTAAATAACACCATGTATTTCCCTTACATTCATTAGACCACAGACGTCAAAATGTATAAATTGTAATCGAGTATCAAATCTTGTGCCTTTTTCAAATAGTTTTCTTGCAGTTTTTTCAGTTAGACAAGATTTGCAAGTAGACAATTCTACTCTATTATGTCAAGAAAACCTTCTTTGGATAAGTGATTCATTCTTTATTAACCAATATGATCAAGTCTAGCATGCCATGTATTTACATTATTCTCACAATTAGAAGTCGATGTAACTAAGAAAAATGTTTATTATTGTTATTGAGACTTTGAGTAACATTCAATACAAAAACTAATCATAAAAATAACCAGTACCATATTTTGTCTTTTCCCAATACATATCCAGACCATGTTCATGCAAGAAAAATTAAATTCTAACTTAATCAACATCCCGACAGAGACTATATTTCGATAAATTATTGGAGTAAATAGTACATCATCTAAAAATAGAGTTCGAGCATCATGCATTTCAAGTTTGCAGGTACCAATCCCCCCGACCTCCTCTTTGGAGTTATTTCCTACATATACCCATTTGGATCCTCTTAAAATTCGTAAAAAATCAACAAAGGCATCTTTTTCTATTGTTTTGTGCTCTGTGGATGCTGAGTCTACAATACATATAGAAAGTAATTTAGTTAAAAAAATAAGAAGTATTTACATCACTATGTAAATTATTAATGAGGTCACATACCTTTTTAGGCTTAGGACAATCATGAGCAAAATGTCCTTGTTCTGACAGTTGTAGCACTTGAGCTTAGCCATGTTCATCTTTTTCCTTGGAGAAAAAATATTTTCCTCTCTCTGTTGATTAAGCTTTGACTTCTTTGAGACTTTTCCTTTTCCCTTCTTCTGAAAATATTTATCATACTTACGTTTTGTTCCATGTCCATATTTTAAACTAGAGCTAGTCATATATGCATTTGTGGTAACATTGTCAACTCAAAAGTGCTCTTCCTCGAGTTCCAAATGACGCTTAGCATCTTTCGCATTTTTGATGCTTACATTATAGGTTAAGTAAATTTTTATATTTTTCCTGCTTTGAGGTAAGGAACAAATCACAACTTGTGCTTATTGCTCATCAGTCAACACATGACCTATATTTTTTAATTCATTCACCATATTTAGCATATGGCGCAGATGTTTACGCATATTATGATCAGGGAATTTCTTAAAAGTATCAAACTTAATGGTAAGAGACCTAAATTTAGCAACTGAAGTACGATCAAACTTTTCTTTTAAAGAGGAGCACATGTCCTTAGCATCATCATACTATCGGAGTTCTCTCATTAGATCATTATCCATGCTACTTAGAAACGTTATGCGAGCAAGAGAATTCTTCTTTTTCCAAGCTTGATATGCCTCAAGGTCTCTCACATATTGAGGAGTGTCATCATTTTTAGGAAGTTACGTAAATGCATTAGGAGTTTCAAGAGCCTCTTGCTCTTCCAGGACATGTTGGATTTTCATGCTCCATATTTTATAATTATAATCATCAAGCTTAGCACCTTTGTTAATCTCAGCAAAAATGTTTTTTTGCAGAAATTGACATACATATTTAAACAACTATAAACAATCAGGAGATAACTATGTATGTTATTGTATTCTAAATTCATATACATACTAATTCTTACAATAATTAACTATGACAATACCAGGTTCAGAATCAAAATTTCACTAAGTACTCAATCATCATCCAAACTATAATACGTCATAAATCTAACACAATTAATATTCTAAGAAACACTTATCTTAAATCATACAAATTCAAGATTAAATAAGCATAAAGTCAATAACAAATATATAAATACTAAGTAGAAATAATAACATAAATAATTCATACGATTTATGTAACATATAAATATGCATTATACAAAAATTAAATATACATAGTCACTGTAATATTTTCAAATGAATAGGAATAAATGAAACTAAATTCATATGAGTCTACTGGCAAGTTATCCTTTTTAGGCAGCCAATAAGAACCACATATGGTCTCCTCAACCTTCAAGTTAAAATATTTATTTATAAAATTTTGAACCAATGACTTGTAATATTTGGACATTAGGTGTCTAACTTATGTCATGATTTTTCAAGTAGTTCTATTTGAAATACATTTAGTAAAGCAGACTGTAGAGCCATATATATTTTTTTTCACACTTAGTATACCCCGTATCCCAATCTACTTCTTGAATTAAGTCGTTAATTCTCATAATGTATTTTACAAAGACTGCAAGATCATCATCTTGTTGTGGGATTCTAGCAGAAGATCGACCAAATTATCAATCATACCTTTAACCCTGTCCTGTTGTTGCTTTATGGAAACTCATTTATGTACGTTTATCATCACCATGATTTTCTGTAGCACATACAGAAAATAATTAGGACTAACCAAGTGTGGTGGGATTATACAACAATTTTGCATAAAAGCATAAATGGGTGGTTAATTAAAGTATATATGTATGCTGCCACACAAATTGCACAGAAACCAGAGGAAATAAATATACATGGATTCCTGTACCCACTTCTTTAACCTGTGACCACTTGCCAAAAGATATAGTATTCCCGAATAAGGAAGAAAAATTATTCCAATTTATTAAAAAAATATAATCGAACGCATATGAGGCTAAAAACATGTTACTAAAGCATATGAGGCCAAAAACTGTAATGGCCCCCGAGGCTATTTCTGTGATTCCCGCAAACTCTCTATGTTTATAGCATTCTTTTAACTGCCTCAAGTCATTTGCGACTTGTTGGGATCGGTATGTTTGCTTCCTGATAGTTTTATAACATAATTCCTTTATAATTATAGATTCTTCTAGACTTATTCAGCTTATATAATCCTGAATCGTCTTTTTATTAATTCCATTGAGTCTGGAATATCGATTACATAAGGATTTCATATATGGAGTGCTAGAATTAGACACTATTCCCATCCCTTGTGATTTCTTAAACTTTTTGAAAAAGCTATTAGGAAACCCGTCGGTGGCTAGCCTATATAAAGATCTTCCATGAAATTTCTTGCATTTTCGCTTGAAATCCAGCAGAAAACCCATCCTCTAGAGCTTATATTTAGTTATTCGAAGTGTGATATCAAGGATCTAATATACAGAAACTCGTTGTGGTGATTTTACAATCATTTCCACTAGGTAATTCTTTATTTTTGCTAGTTTAATAAAGTTTTTATATTGTATAAAGTTTTCAGGGCTTATATCTTCAATTCCAATTGTGTGTTTAAGCCCTATTTTGTACCATATGATGTATGAGCTGTGATCTATGTGTTGGTATAAATATTTCATTTTTTTGAGCTATTAGGGTTACAGACACGTTTTTAGTTTGGATTTTGACCTCTCTATTTTTATTGCAATATTGGTCTTGTTTTACTCTTCTTGATACGTGGGTTATGTTTTGCTAGCCTTGCACAGTTTTGAGCTTCGTATATGATTTTTTGGCATGCTCCTTGAGGACATCACCGAAATACAGGTAGGATACAATCTACTTTATTCAAATTGGATATTAGTATAGTTTATGTATAGTAAAGCGCCAACTCGGGGCTGAGATTACTAGTTGGGCCATGGTATGCTTATTCCTTCGGTATATGTCTTATCTAGATGGCTTGTAGCTTAGATACTTACCTTAGGGCTATATCGCCCTACCCGCGTGTTTGACACTAACTCTAGAACGTACTGTGGCTAGGGGAGGAGTAACACCTTTAGTGCATATTGTTTATACACTGACTCTAGAATGTAGTGAGACTGGGGAGGGGATTATACTAGTGATTAGAGCTTAGTAACTCCTCCTTGATTTAGGCGGGTGACTTTAGAGATGATCTAGGTAGGTTGATTACTTTGGGTTCTACTAAGTTGTGTGATTAGGGTATGTGTGGCCCCTTTGGGCCATAAATAGCCAGGTAGGGCTATGCTGGATAGTTAGCTACCTTATGTGATGACATTGTATCTAGATGGATACGACCTTGCTGGGTAGTTAGCAGTCCTGTGTGATGATATCATGCCCTAGACCCATGCAAGATTAGGAGTGAGTTATGTTGGACTGAGCTGTGATTGCTCTATCTTCCTCTGTATGGGTGTGTACTTGGCTATTAACGGGTGCCCTTTGGGCATTTGTGGCACCTATGGTGCGATTTCTCATGGATCGGGACCGTAGTTGGGCTAGGAGAGGACATACCTTGTGGATGTGGATTGATAGTCATCCTTTGGATTCCAGTTAGCAGTTTAGGCCAGTTTAGCCTGTTGATTGGTTTTGTGTAGCAAGCATGTATTAAACTATTCAAAAGGTAACTTGATCTTGATGGAGTAATAACTTAAATCGATTTTATATATACTTATATCTTACATTCCTGCACTTATGAGCAGTATGAAGGCATTTTCTCATATTATTTGAGACTATTTTATCGCTATCACTATGATTTCCTATATATTGCCTACACGGTGACAATTAGGTCTTACCAAGATTGGGTTTTGCCTTCATGGCTGGAATTTAGTTTCCACTTAGATATGATATACGGGATGAGCCTGAGTTTTAGCACTTTTACCCTGATGACTATACTACTGATGGGTTTGTTAGGAGGTTTTGCATGCGGGTTCAAGTCTCTCCATGGGCCCTGCCGATCCAGGTTGCTATGCTTAGGGAATGATGTGCAGCCATGGGGAAGGGTATATGGAGGAGTAGTGGTATATGGTTTGAGTCTTCTATGGGTCCCTCTTGATTCGGGAATACCCTAAAGAGGGAGCGTATCGACATCTATTTACTTTTCTAGCATCCTTTTACATTGCATCTCTACGCGTTGATTTGTATCCTTCGCGACTTACAGGGAAAACACCTTTTGGGTTACTTGGTTGCCTGGTTTACCTACCCATTTAATAGGATGCCGATCGGGTTTGTGTGTTCATAGACTTTATTGTTTCCTTCTGACTTCCATAGGTGCTGTTCATACACTTACTGTATTTTCTATTAGTTTGACTTGTTGATAGTTTCTGTATTTCCTTATTAGTCCTTCCTTGTGTCGGCTATTTTGGAGCTAGGTATGTGTCACGCGTGTTCGTGAGATGCTTGTGACCTAGGGTCTAGGTATCACACTATGGTAGTTCTTCCCTTCATACTTGTCAACTGATACTGCACACACTGATGAATGACCCTACACTGCACTTACTAGTTATTGCTGCAGTTACTCTTTTGGTATTGTACCTTGTGTGCCTCTACTCTATTTTTTTTATCACTCTTTACCCTGCTTATGCTTCCTTTTTCTTGATCGGTGTATAATGACTACTGGGTACCTGTTATTTTGGTACTCATGATACACTTCTGTATTTTTATGTGATACATATCCTAGTATGAGCTAGCATAACAGACGCGATCGTGCGAGATACATGGTGTGGTTCTAGGAGATTCCAGTCAAGAGTTGGCGTCCTTGCTAACCAGTTTTCCTTCCAGTATTAGAGTTATCTTAGTTAGATCCTGAATAGCTATTTTGGTAGTTTTGCCGTGTGATGGGTTGTATTTTGTACTTTCTGTATATAGATGCTCTACATAGAGTTCCTTTTTTTTGGGTTATTGGTACTGGCCCACCGCTACTTGCTTTGTACCAGAATTAGGTTTTTTTTAGGTGAGATGTAAATACTATCACAACTTGATTTACGGCGCGTGACATAAGACACCTGTTTATAGTGTGCCTTTTACAAACATGATCCAGAAAGACCATTCAAAAGATAGCCCAAAAGGGAGTATGTCAGAATTAGCCATAAAATGGTACAAAGTATGTTTTCCAAAGGCTTCCTTAGTTCCCAAGCACTCATCCAAATGCAAAAATCCTTCAATAGGTGCCCAATATGATGCTCTAAAGGTTCTCTTTGTGTTCCCTTATTTAGAATGTCTTGAATTTCTTTGAGTAGACCTTAAAGTATAGGTATAGCATGACTTGAGTTAGGTAATATCATATCAGGGTGGGAGTTCTAAGGTAGGGGGAGGGTAGGTGGGGTAGTGGATGTATGTGGGGGTATGGGAGTGGTAGAAAATTTTAAAAATATTAGGAGTGAGATGAGGGTAGGAAAAAAAAAATTTAAAATAAATAATTAAATAAATAATTTATGGTGATGGGGGTTAGGAATGGGGCTCTATGGAGTGGGGTGAGGGTAAAAAAAGAATTTGGAGGGGGTGAGTGGAGGATGGTGAGGGGTGAGTGATTTTGAGAGTGATATGAGATATTGAAACTTATTTTTTTCTATTTTTATTAAATGACAATTTTCCTTAATTTGAAGGAACTTAATTACTAAATAAACTTTTTGTTTCCAAAAGTTTTAGCTAAAGGAACAATAGAAAATAAAAAAATATTTATTTTCCTTCATACCGAACACATCCAAATACTTGATTTTGGGTTGTTATTTAAACAATATCCGCTTTATTGTGTTTTTCTTTGAAAAAGATCCTAATATAGCCTTCAATTTTATATTTTATAGATGATATTTTCCTCATTAAAAATATACCTTCACCAACAAACAATGGAGTACATGGGTCCTTTTCAATAGAACTTTGTTTTATGTTAAAAAATTACTTATTTTATTTTTAATAGAAAATTGCCACATGGATTTTAAAGAATAGTTCTAACATATTTTCTTTGTGATTTTAAATTCAAATTGAACTCAGTCGCAAATAATTTTAAAACTAGTGTTCAGTTTGCATGAGCTTGAGTCTTGTGTTTCATTTGTGGGTTTTAACATGTATCTTAAATTTGATTTTAAGATTGCAATTATAAAGCAATTGTAGTTTAAAAAATTTGTATCTAACATAAAACTTCAACAAAATTATAGCAGCTCATAATTAATTTTTCAAGAGATCGGCAATCACATGCCTCTATAAAAAAAAATTCGGAAGGCAAAAGATAAATTTAAATCTGATCTCAGTTGTCAATGACAACAGAAGTTAAGATTTTGAAATCCAACTGACAAAATGAATAATTTATAAATGAAATAGTGGCTCATATAGATTGGGAAATTATTATCTTTTAGTTCTCAATACTTTTTCTCGTTTTGATTTTTCTATATGAAAATTTTAAAATAGTGATTATTAGTACAATTACTGCTCTATCACAAGGGAGTCTAATAAAAAGTTTGAATTATTTTTTAAAGAAATATGACAATTTTCTAATTAAAAATAAGAAAACTATTTTTTTAATTCAAAAAATAAAAGTCCGTTAGAAAGACGTGCAAATATGCTTTATTTTTTGGATGACTATATATGCATCTCTTCTTAAATAGGGGATATAGAAGCTCTAAATCTCAAAGTTGAGGGGTATATTAGGAAGTTTTTTTAAAGTTTTGTTATGGGATAAAAGGTCAAAAAGTTTTCTTTTGATGCTTAATAACTTTAGACAATCATGGTTGAAAGTGTGGCATTGTGAAAGCTAATCATACCATCTATTATTTAATATTTTACAAAATTAAAAGTTCAAACATTTTTGACTGAGATACATGCAAAAATTTGTTAACCTTTAGCCATGTATGTCTAAATCTTTTGGAAAATAATAAAAATGCCCTTCTATTTCGCTTACTAGGTAAGTTTATATCTAGTTATACTATAGGAAAAAATATACACTTTTCATTATCAACATATGTAAAAATATCTTCATTTTTAATGGTAGTCCATATAGCATGATATTTAGGTGAGATGAATGTTACGTGGCATATCAATTTATTGCCTGATTTCTTTTCCTTTTTTTCCTTTTCAATTTCTTTTTTTCCTTTATATTTTTTTCTTATTCTCTATTTTCAATGCATCCGTCACCTTGTTATAGCTACATCACAATAATTTTGAGAAGACCTTTTTAAGGAATTAACCAAAACAAATAGGAAGAGGTGATCATAGTTCTTCTTAATTATGTTGTCAATCCAATTCTCTTAACTTTAAATCTTAAAAAGGTTGTACTCTAAATTGATAGAAATTCTTTTTAAAAGTTTGTCATGCTCCAAATCCAAGGGGCATCTCTGGTCCCTGATGTTAAAACTTAGGCCCTAGGTGATCCGACTGAACCATTTGACGATTGAGTATAACAACTACACACAATTAAGTAAATGAAAATGTATATATTGTTTTAAAAATAAGCCATCGACCGACAAGTCCCCTGTCAATAGGTCTACAAAATAAATGACTACTCCAAACAGTTATAAACGGGTAGCACACTGTCACATTCTGATTTCCTGGTCTTGAGAGAACCTACGTCCCACCATAGGAGAATCACCCAACAAGTATGTATAGCAAGATAATATAACTAAAAGCGTAAGATATGAAATAAAATAATGTATAATTATAATCGAGAGGCTAATACAATAATATAAATTTCCAAAACCAGTATCAAAGTACATGAGCCTCTATGAATAACTATCAAAAGATACAAATCGAATAACAAACAGAAGTATCTGTCTCCAACAGTACAAAATGACCTAATAAAATAGATAAGACTGGTAAATGCAATCTCTGGATGCCAGAAGCCATCATCTATATCGAGTTGAGATAATCAACACAACCTAGAACCAGCGGGGATAACTCATACTCAGATATGCACCAAGAGATGTAGAAGTATAGTATGAGTATCAAATTAATAGGTACTTAGTAGGCATCATCGACTGACTAGGCTCATATAAGAAATAAAAGCAGTAAATAGACAAATAAGGAAAATAGGTCACAGAAGTTAAACAATATGAGCAAACCAGAGAAACAAGCTAACATGATAAAAATAGGTAAATATCCTAGATAGCTACATAACCATATAGATGACAGGCAAACAAAAGAGAGAATGTAGCTGAATCCATGCCCAACTAATAAAATAAGAACTAGTAATAGGACTGGCAGTATACTGGTAACCTCAATAACGGGGATAGGAAGAAAGGCTAACTACAATAGGTATGCCATTAAAGAAAGAATGAAAAAGAACCCAATATATATATATATATATATATGCATTTCCAGCTAAAATAGTAAATCGGTACAATAATAAGTAAAGAAGAATTCGAACGGCCTTCCATACAACTGAGAGATACAAATAAGTGAATACAAACCCTCTGATATCTCATACTACCAGAGAGAACAACTAGAAAACAACAATAAAAAGTAGAATATGCATGATAATATGATGAATAATAAAAGTAAATATGTATGCTCCTCTACCGATACTCGTAGGAACAACAGGCAGGACCCATGGAAGGGCTTCCCCTGTGTACCTTTACTCTTTTGTATACCCCTCCTCCGGTTGTATATTAGCTCAGATCGGCAAGGTCCATGGGGGGGGGATTACCCATACTATCTCAAAATAAAAACCATAACTAGAACTGTACTCTCAAAACATTAATGAATGAATGAGTGCCCGAGCATCACCAAGTCTAAATTATTGTACCCTCGATATCATTGCTCGAGAATCAAAGAGACTAAACTAATATAAATCATCAGTGTCTAGCACTCAGGCATCATCGAGTCTAGTAGTATATCAAACCAGTGATTACATCTTTGTTATTCCATTTATCATTAAAAAACTAGTAAAATCATCAATTAATACTCATTTTATTCTCATACTACTATAATGGGCCCATAAGGACATGCAGGGTTTCAAAATTGTAATTTGGGCTCTTAGACATAAAATAGTAGAAATTAATGTATAACATCAGTTTCATGATAATGATATGCTCAACCAAAAATAATATCTCAATCAAGTCCTGCCGGCCCTGCACAGATGCAGATATTGCATTATCTAGAATAAGCTAGTTGATGTTCGGGATACACGGACATTTTCAATAATTTCACCATCTATGTTCCAGAGTCAATAAAGACCTTGTAAGGTCATAGGGTAACTATAATTGAAAATACAACACCAATGCGTAACCAAGAAGAGGACTAAAGAAGCCGACAAGGTCAAGGGTACCAAGCCTAAAGGACCAACCCAACGATGGCTAATTACTACATTATTTCCTATATAATCCAAGTATAAGATCAATAAGCCATATCCTAACTAATGTCCGAAGATAAGCTCGCAAATATTGAGTAAAGAAGGCCTGAACAACTCCAAAAATATGCAAACGAAATCAAAAGATTACAAAAATATCGACATAATAATCTACCCCTTAATATGAGTCAAATAATACCCATAAAGCTATGACTATAGCAGTGTCAAAATATAGGTTAAAAAGAGCCTATGGGCCTATTAACCCAAGAGTCCAAATAAAGGGTACCAAAATATTTTCTACATCGTAGGGAACTCATACCCAAAATTTGTAGCTAAGACGAGCAAGAGACCAGCTAAAATTGATACAATAAAGTGAAGAATCAACTTTGAGAATTTAGAATTTTTTTGATGAAATTTAAAGAATTTAGAGTGGAAACTTACCAATAATGGAAGAATAACAAAAGAATTATTATTTTCAAAGTCACCTACTATCGTATGCAAAGATCCACAAGTTTTAATAGAGGTTTTTGAGTGTTTAAAAGTGGAAAGATGAAGAGAAATGGGTGAAATTTTGGAATGTTCAGCATTTATACTGCCAGGTGGGTTACCCTATGTAATCGTGTGGCTCTGGGCTTTCAAGGGAGGCATTGGAAAGTGGCTCACCACAATCGCAGCTCATGCACCCCGATCGCGAAGGATCGACTAGAAGACTCACATGATCCCATGGAAGATCAGGATTGGTCATCGCGATCGTGTGGACAAGTGTCGCAATAAGCAAGGTCACTAGGCACTCGCAATTGTTGTGCTCCATAAAATCAACCAAAGAAATATTTTTGAAACAAAGCTTAAAATGCGTTTAGAAACTAATGAACACAAACCATATATATTACCTATATGGAAAAGACATTCTGAATTCAATGGCACAGACAAAATTCTTATCCGATCTTGTTTAAACAAAATATTGACCAAAGTCAACTTTATGCCAAATAACCAACTTCCTAATTGAGTACTCGAAATGAGCTCAGTTGCCTAAAGCCCAAACCAGCAACTCACCTAACCCAAACGCAACATTTTGGAGTTAATGTTGTAATGGGATTTTCATTCTGAGGCTTCAATCATGAAAAGACAACCCAAGCTACACTTATGAACTACAAAATACATAAAACGCATAAAATAAGATAAAACTAAAACTAAGGCCTCTATAACCGAACTAAGAATCCATCTAGACCAAAATCCATGTTTGGGAGCTAACAAAACTGTTGGAAATCAATTTTGAGTTTATTCCGCATAAAATATTGACTAAAGTCAATGATTCTGAACTGGAACAAGAAAGAGCTCATAACCACTGCTTGTGAACAACTCTCCTAAACTTTTTTCAATAGTAAAGTCTCTAAAATAGGAAAATCAACATAATGGCCAAATGAATAACCCACGAATGAACCATCAGTCCCAGTAAGTCATAAGTAACTTAGGTCCACTATAGGTAAGATCTAAGATACAAGAAAAGTCAAAAATATAAAAATGACCTTAAGGGTCATTACAACATCCACTACTAAAAAAGGACTTTTGTCCCAAAATACAAAAAAAGAAAATACTTGAAGATACAAACAACTGCAGATACTGGGGTTTTAACTCACTGTTGATCTCCCAAGGGTCCCTCTCCACGGAATGATCCTTCTACTGAACCTTAACCATCAGAATCTACCTAGATCTCAACTTCCTCAACTCTATAGCCAAAATCAAAACTGACTCCTCAACAATCAATAATCTTTCATAAATTTGGACAGAAACATAATGGAGCATATGAAAGTCATCTGGGATGTACCTCTCAACATATACACATAAAAAACTTAATGTAAAAATAAAAATATCAGAGGAAAATCTATCTTATATGCAACATTATCAACGCGATCAAGTATCTCAAAAGGGTCAATATTCGAGGACTGACCTTGCCCCTCTTCTCAAACCTTATTACGGCCTTCATGGGCGATACTCGTAAGAACACTCGATCACCAACACTAAACTCCAAAGCATGATGATAGAGGTATGAATAACTCTTCTCTCTGCTTTAGGCTACTCGAAGTATATCCTGAATCAAATGAACCCTGTCTAGAGCATCCTAAAGCATTTTATACTCTGAAGTCTAGACTTAAACCTATCGAGCCAACCAATAGGAGAATGACACCAAATATTATATAAATCCTCAAAAAATGCAATCTGAATACTAGACTGGTAGCTATTATTATATACAAACTCTACCAATGCCATATGCTATTTCTAATAACCACTGAAATTGAGAACACAAGCCCGAAATATGTCCTTCAGGACCTGAATAGTTCTCAAATTGAATGCTTATATGTGGGTGAAATGTTGTGCTGATGAACTTCGGTACCCACACCATGCCAAATATCCTACTAAAATTGATATGTAAATCGGGTACCATGATCAGGGGTTATAGAAACTAAAATACCATGATGTATAAATACCCGGTCTAGATAGATGTGGGACAACTTCTCTACGCTATATGAAGTGTGAATCGAAATGAAGTGTGCAAACTTAGTCAGCCTATCAATAATAAATCGAACTTAATTATGGCTACAAAAAGTCCGAGGAAAACCTGAAATGAAATCCATAGTGATCAATTCCCACTTCCATTCGAAAATGGGAAGCCACTGCATCAAATCACCAGTCTCTAGTGCTCAAACTTCACCTTCTGAAAGTTCAAGAACTGAGAGACAAATTTTCCAATATCCCTCTTTATACCATTCCACTAGTAAATCTTCCTAAAATTTCTATACATCTTAGGTGCACCTGGATGGAATAACAGGGACTGTAGGATTCACGAGGATCAAATGAATTAAGCCACCAACTCGCGGAACACAAGTCCGACCCTCAAAACTTAGAATACCATCTGTATCTAATGTATCTAGTTGGGATTACCCCAGAACACCCAATTACGAATGTCAACCAAGTCTGGGTCCTCAAACTGATGCTGGTGAATCTGATCAAAGAATGATGAATGAGCCTCAACACTAGAAAGAATAGAATTTGAATCTGTAAGCTCAAGTCTGACAAATTGGTTAGCCTAAGACTGGATGTCTAAGGCTAACAACCTCTCAAAAAACTGATCAAGTAACCAAGATACCCATACTCATCAAATTTTGACTCTAGGCGTACATTACCATATTTTCCATGCTCGGACGATATAAAATACTAAAGTCATATTCCTTTCGTAGCTCAATCCAATCTTCGTTGGCGAGCATTAAGCTCTCTCTGAATTATAATGTAATAAAGACTATGATGATCCCATAATGAACTTCATAAAGATGGTGGCGCTGAATCTTGAGTACGAAAGACTACCGCCGCCAACTCCAAGTCATGTTTGGGTTAGTTATGTTCATAAACCTTAAGCTGTTTAGAAGAATAAGCAATAACTAAACCCTGCTGCATGAACACACAACCATGAACAAATACCAAAAGAATCACAATAAACCACAAAACTCTGATCCTTAACTTTTGATGTCAACCCAGAAAAAGAAGTCGATATAATCTTAAACCTCTGTAAACAAGCTTCAAACTTATTGAACCATTGGAAAGGAACATCTTTTCTAGTCAGTCTAGTAAAGGCAATTCTATGGAAGAGAACTCCTTAACAAATCGACAATAGTACCCAACAAGTCCAACAAAGCTACAAACCTTAGTAGGAGTAGTCAGTCTCAGCCAATTACAAAAAGCTGCAACCTTAGTTGGATCCACCATATAACCTTCTTTGGATAGCACATGTCTAAGAAATGCAACTGACTCAATCCAAAATTTGCACTTTGAGACTTGGCATAAAGCTGATGGTCTCTAAAGTCTGAAGAATAATTTTCAATATCCACTCATGCTCCTCTCTACTCCTTGAGCATACTAAAATTTCATCAATGAACATAATCACAAAGGAATCAAGGTAGGGTTAAAACATAAGATTCATCAAATCTATAAAAGTTGTAGGGAAATTAGTCAACCCAAAAGACATCACTAGGAACACATAATGGCTATATCGTGTCCTAAATATTATCTTAGGGATGTCATCCAACCTAATCCTCAACTAGTGGTAACCTATCTCAAGTCAATCTTATAAAAGATGACAGAACCTTGAAGCTCATCAAATAAATCATCAATCTAGGGAGTAGGATACTTGTTCTTCATAATAACTCATTAAGTTATCTATAATTAATACATATTTACATAGAACCATCTTTCTTATTCACAAACAGAACCAAAACACCCCAAGGTGAAACATGTAATGACCCTCATGGTCATTTAAGATAAATACATGATGTTTTGCATTTTAAAGTGTTTTGGTAGTTTCTCTAAGTCATTTATGACTTACTGGGACTGACATTTTGGATCCCCGATGACTCGGTCGAGAAATATCTTGGATTCCTTATTTTAGAGACTAAAACTAAGTACTCATTGACCAAACTTAACTTTCCTTTAAGATGAGCTCAAAATTATATTCCAATAGTTTTGTTAGCTCCAAAATACCAAACAAAGTCAAGATTGACCTTAAGTTTATGTTTTAGAGGTTTTGTTTGC
>JBDJHY010643660.1:0-16142 GCA_039654485.1 Withania somnifera | reverse complement strand
GTCTTAGGGGGAGACATCAAATCTTTCCTTAAGGTTTTGTCATCATCAAAAAGGGGGAGATTGTTGGACCAAGGGTGTTTCACAAATTGTCCCTTTACCTTTTGATTGAAGACTATACTATTAGGTTAAAGATTTAATGTTAATGAAGTGCTAAAAAATGCAAGAATGTGTTCAAGAAAAGTATCCTAAATCGTGCAACCAATTTGGAACCTCAAGGGCTCGTTTAAGGCATTCTGACGACTCAATATTATGTATTTGTTAAGAAACAGTTGAGTGTTAGTCGATAAAAACATGGTGTTGGTCAACCAACAAGGAGAAATTTAGTTGACCAAACATGTATCGGTACTGCTTCCGTATTTCACTCTTAATCTCATAGGTAGCCTCCTCGAACTAACAGTGCCTTCGTTGCACCCTAACCACTAGAATCTTCCTAAACCTCAATTTCCTGGAATCCTTAGCCAATATTGCTACTGGTTCCTCAACAAAAGACAGATTCTCATACAACTGCACCAAAACCTTTGGATTACATGAGACTCATCTGGAATGTACCACCGAAACATCAAAACATGGAACATTGGATAAATTGTTGAAAACATAAGAGCAATATCCAAACAGTAGGTAACATCACTAAATCTCTCAAAAATCTCGAATGGTCCACTATACCTGGGACTTAAGCTTGCCCCGCCTACCGAACCTTATCACACTGCGCATAGGAGACACTCTAGGAAAACTCTAAGGCATGAAGCCTGTGATTTGTATAGCTCTTCTGTCTACTCTGCGCTGCCTTCAATCTATCCTGAATAAACCAAACCTGATCAAGCAAATCATGCAACAAATATTAAGTTTGAACTCTAGAATCAAAACTATCAAACCAACTAACAGGCGATTTACATCGCTTACCATACAATGCCTCAAATATTGCCATCTTAATGCTGGAATAGTAGCTATTGTTGTATGCAAACTCTGATAATTCTAGATGCTGATCCCAAGCACCCCCAAAGTACAACACAAGATCTCAACATATCCACAAATACCTGAATAGTCTGCTTGGACTGATGTCGGTCTACGGGTGAAAAGTTGTGCTTAATTGGATCTTAGTACCCAAATATCGCTGAATAGACCTCAAAAACTATAAAGTGAACTGTGTTCCTTGATAAAAAATGATAGACACCAAAATTCCATGAAATGTGACCGCCTCACGAATATAAATTTTAGCCAGATGCTCAGCATTATATGAAGAGTGAGTAGGAATGAAGTGCACTGACTTAGTCAGTCTATCCATATTGAACCAAACAATATCATGACCTCAATTAGCCTGCAACAAACCAGAAATGAAGTCCATAGTCACACACTCCCATTTCCAAGTTGGAATAGGGAGCCTCTACATCAAACCATCGGGCTGTCGATGCTCATTCTTAACCTGCTGGCAGTTCAAACACCAGTACACATACTTAGCAATATTCCTCTTTATTACATCCTACTAATACAACTGACACAAGTAACTGTACATCTTAGCTGCACCAGGATGAATCGAATACCTGGAGCTGTGAGCCTCTTGTAAAATCAACTGAACTAACTCAACAACCTGCGACACACACATGTGACCATTATACTGAAGAACCCCATATAAACCAATAAAAGCCCTACTAGCCTCTCAAGCTAATACCTGTACATGAAGAGAAACCAAATGCTAATCCTAAAACTGATGCTATCGAATCTGACCTAACAAAGAAGATCTATCCTCAACACAACCCGAACTCTTCTAGGGTCGGATAAATCCAATCTAATCAACTCAATAGCAAGAGACCAAACATCTAATGCCAATGACCTCTCTGAATGCTAGAAGGAGTAGTCACTTCTGAAGGTGCTCTTTCCAGAACTCGAGCTGTCTTCTTAGCTGCTGAAGCTGGTGTACGCGACATCTGCGAAAGAGTTAAGAAAATGGGTAAAGACTTTTAAGAAACCATCTAAGTTGTTTGCACGAAGTTGGATTCAAAAGGAGAAGTCACATTCCTACATGTCACTATAGCCTCCCAAAGATAAGTCACAGACGTCTCCGTGCCGATCTGTTGGACTCTACTAGACATTGGCTCTGTACACTGACACTAGACAAACCTAGAGCTTTGATACCAATTTTTCACAGCTCGGTTTCTTGAATCATGATGACACCTACTATCTCACCAGTAGGAGAACCAATCCTGTATCGAAGATGAAGCAAAGGGCTACCATCAACAATAGCTGAATATAATAACAGAATTAATTAACACCCAAAACCCGGTATCAATATAAATAAACAGAGCCTTTAAGTACAGAATATAAATAAAAGTTTAATATAAGTATGTCTCTAAAACTACAAAAGAGACAGGTCTTATCTGAAGAGAGAGCAGGGAATAACTCTGAAAGCAACAACAAGTAAGCACGAATAGAAATTCATAAATCAAAATTGGGTGCTAGTACACAGATCTGCACCATGGGAACAAGTGTAGTTAGAGTATAAGTTGTCGAAGAAACTCGTACCCGGTAGGCTTTAAGGGTCCACTAGGCACATAGCCATTAAAACAACAGTAAATAAAAGAATGCAAGAAAGTAAGGTCACATAAGAAAATATTACCACATAAAATTGAGCTACTCAGATGAGAATCAAGTAAACAAATAGACATGTCCTCGCTAGTTAAAATATCAGAACAAACTCTCAAGAAATTGAAGACAACATAACCAGAATGCTTGCAACGATATAGATAAACAATAAACAGTAAGTAATCAAAGAGATGTATAAGTGACAAGGAGAGAACAGGGACGGTATACCGGTAACCTTAAGTAAGAATGGGATGAATAGTCAAATAATGTCTCATATAGATATCTCACCTAGCAAGACAGTCTCACATATATACATTAATGATAATTAAGCGGTGAAGAGAGAAAGTAAATTAACATTGCCAAATCCCCCATAAGAATGGCAGCATACATACAAAACACGCTCACCCGTAGGCTTCACATACGACTAGGGGAAAACTGAAGCAAATAAGTGCAGAAAAGTAAATTCACACCATGAAGTAACAAGTCCTATGTACGTTCCTGTTACTGTACCCGTAGGTCCAGTTGGTAGGATCCATAAAAAGGCTAATCCTAATTCCCGTATATCCCTGCTCCATTTTATACCCTTCCTCTGATCACTGTAGCTCACCGTATATCCCTGCTCCATTTTATACCCTTCATCTGATCACTGTAGCTCAGAGGCAAGGTTCATGTAGGTACGCCCAACACGTACAATCTCTAACGTCATAATAATCTCACATTCCCAAGTCACAGAGTCTCAAAGGTCTCACACTCTGGCATTACCTCATAACAATAGTATCATCAAGACATAATCTCGACAAGTCATGGCGTTCAACGCCTCAATATAATAGTACCACCAATGTACTCAAGGAAATAAGTAACGTCAAAGTCTCCAAATTAATTGGTGTGATAGATATCAAAAAGTTGTACTCACTACCGTATGACGACGGACTCAAGTACCAGTGGCTGTATTCACTACCGAACAGAGAAAGACTCAAGTCCCAATATTAATTAGTCAAATGATATTTCTTGGTGTCAGGGTGTGAAGTCCACATTATGGACTAAAACAAATGAAAATAGTAATACTGGGTGCCCGGTACACCATCAAGTCTAAAACAGTTAAAACGTCCTTTAACATATATTATTATCAGAATATTCCAAATTATCATATGTTATGTCATTATCCATTATTATCCTTTTTATCCGTATCTAGTTTCCACACCATCATAATAAAGTGGTGATACGAGCCCAACCCCAATACACTTTCAACCGAAGCCTATGACAGGAACTCTCATAGAATGAATGCAACAACACATAATATACTATTTTCTCCCTAGCACACGCAAGTGTATGTGGTCATGCAAGTAATGTAGTGGCTCTTTGCGAGCCGAAAGTCGAACCCAAAGGGACTTGGAAATTAATAATTAGTTCAACTAATCAAGCTATATGAGGACTTTAACTTTAAAGTTCAACTTTAGAATTCAAGATAGAATAATACCTAGTATATAATTAAAGTGCATATAAGATGAAAATAGAGAAGTGGAGGTAAAACTTGGTGTAATTCAAGATTAAGAGAGATTTTAGGGTTATAGCACTACACACACACATACGTAAGGACTTAACTTAATTTAAGGTCTTTGTTTAAACGATTGTTGACTTAGGGGTTGAAAGTATGACTAAGGATTGATTTTCCGTTAGTCACCAATTAATCAAGCAACAAGTACGCCCGATTAGAGTGTTGTTAACTTTTTATAAAGCATTAAAACTATCTTCCCTAATTTACCCAAGCAAAGCAACTAAGTACACAATTATGTCTTAGTTAACTAGTTATGTTACTAATCTCGTATTAAGGTTAATAACATTAACACACTTCTTCTATTCCCATTCACTCATAAGATTATTGGATTCAACAACCTAGCATGCATAAGAATTACTTCTAACAGTGGCCAACAATTAGAAACACCATTATAATAAAATAGAGGAACAATCAGTTAACCGAAAATGAAAATTTTATATTAATTATCATCCATACATGGTGTGTGAACCACAAGCCCTAGAACTAGGGTTTTTAGCCCATACAATACATAATTACTACGGAGTTCATAGATAACAAATACCATAAGTAAACGTAAGAATAGTCTTCCCCCTAGGTGTAATTGTGATGTTTTCTTTCCAAGTTGTCCCTCCTCCAATTGTGATAGCCTCCTCTCTTGATCCAAGAAGAAGAATATTAATTGAATGCCTAATTTTGCCCCTAAAAATGACTCTTAAGGGTTGCTGGTTCTTGGTAAAAAGATCCAATTGCCCTTAATAAGCCCAATTAAAAAGCTTTCAGTCGTCTTACGCCAAGCCGGGTCACGATAGTGATCACGACGTGATCACTATAGTGATTAGTGTATTTTTCCTGGAATTAATTATGCTCTTCTTGGCTTGTCTTCCAGCTTCACTGCTATTCTTCCATATCCCCAAATAATCCTGTAAAAGGTGCTAATCACATTGGTTAGTGGTATTATAATATAATAACTAACAAAACCATCACATACTACACAATCATCCTCAAAACAAAGCTAATTTATACAAGTTAATTGGCTTATGGCAGAAAAAACTGCCTAAGATCAGACACTTGCAGTTATTTTTGCATTTTTGTAATTTTTTTGCATCTTAGTGCTTTTCTGTAGTGGACCTAAGTTATTTGAGACTTATCTGGATCGGTGTTTCATTTCTCGGATCATATATTTGGTCGTTATGTTCATTTCCTTATTTTAGAGCCTCTATTACTAAAAATCATTAACTTTAGTCAATATTCTATCAAAACAAACTCGTAATCAAAGTTTGGCAGTTCCATTGGTTTTATAATATGGACTTTGAACTAGATGGACTCTTAGTTCAAGTCGAGGCTTTGCTTTTGATTTTATGTGATTTTGTGAGTTTTATGTGCTTTTTAGTTCATTAGTAGAGCTTGACTTACCATTTTGTATTCAGAGCCTCAGATTGAAAATACGATGGTGCCATCAACTCCAGAATAACGAGTTTGGGTTAGGTGAATTTTTTGTTCGAGCTTTGGTCCAACCGAACTCATTTTGAGTACTCGGTTGGAAAGTTGGTTATTTTAGCTAAGTGTTGACTTTGATCAATATTTTATCAAAATCACCTCGAATTTAAATTTCATCTTCTCCATTGAATCGAAATATCATTTTCATACAGGTAACATAGTTGGCTTGTGTTCATAGATTCCGAGTGCATTTCTAGAAATGTTGTAATGTTTGGGTTTTAGCTATTTTTTCTGATTTTCAGATGTATCTGGTGCCAACTATAGTCTTCTATGTGATCACGACATTATTTCACGGGATCACGATGAAAATCTTCTTCTTGTTCTTTACAATCGCATGTGTCATTCACGCGATCACGTGATGCCTTCTGCCAGACCTTCGTAATTGTGGTGCTTGAGCCATACAATTTGGATGTTTCCTCCTCAATGCTTTACCATCACGAGCTTGAGCTATGTGGTCATGCAGAGTACTTTATCAGTAGGTATAAATACCTGAAAATTCCAAAAATTCAGCAAGTGTTCATCTTTTTCCAAGCACTCTAAAATATCCATTAAAATTTGTGGATCTTTGCATATGATATTGGGTGACATGGGGACTATATTTCTTAGATTATCCATCAATTATTGATAAGTTTCTACTTTAATTTATTCTAATTTCACAAAAAATTTCCCAAATTCTCAAAGTTAGTTCTGCACTTTAATCCATGGTTTCAAGCTTATTTCTTTGTTGGGAATATCTTGATACTTTTTGTTCGGAGTTTCGAGTTTGCGAGCCTGTAGGCCCATTTTGACCCCGAATATTTTCATATATTTATAGGTTTTGTTGGATTCATATTAATATGTTGATTATTATTTTGCTAGTTTCATGATTGTTTGATCTCGTGTGTACATCTTTGGAGTATTTGGAGTAGTACGGGCATATTCTACTTAGTATTTGTGAGTTTGTCTTCGAAGGACAGGTAAACTTTGGCTTACGATATTATACATGGCTTATTTGAAAATAATTCTGGTACTTAGCTATACTTGGGTTGGAATTTCTATGTTGATACCCATGACCCCTGTCCGCTTTTTTAGTTCATTTGTTAGTTATGAATTGTTGTTGTATTCGTACTTATCGTTACCTTGTGACCCTGAGTGGTCTTGAATGATTCTGGAGTATAGATGTAAAGTTTATAGGAAATACCTATGAGTCTGGGATATTTGATTGGTTATGCTTGTTGTAGATATTGAGCTTATGCACGGTCGGTAGGATCTAATATTGCTTCATTGCTATGTTTGAGCATATCATCATCATGAAACTGGTTTATGCCTGGGTTTCTACTACTTTTGGGCAAGAGCCCAATGTTACTGATTTTGAAACCTTTCATGGCCTTGTAAACCCATTTTTAGTGTTATAAGACTAAAAAGAGAATTTTTAAAGTTTTCTGCAAGTTTTGATGATAAAAGGCTAAGCAACGAGTTAAACATTGTGTTAAGTTATTACTAGAATTGATTGAGTCCATGAGATAGATATTGATCCCATTTTGGATTTAGTCCTAGATGAAGTTGGGCATAGTCATTGATATTTGATTCTGATATAGACCCGATCCAAGTCCGATACAGTTTACGTTTATGAGTTCAGTTTACTTTATGAGTTGGGTTGTATGCGGTTGCGGGCCTCCATGGACCTTACTGATCTGGGATTATGGGTGATTGGAGGAGGAATATACGGATGAAGTAGAGGTATATAGTTGCGGCCTTCAATAGATCCTACTGATTGGGCTGAGGTAGGAGCATATGGATTCACTTTGCTATCATTTCATCATATTATCATGCATATTGTATTTCTTGTTTGCTGTTTGTACTCTCTGGTAGGGTGGGGCGCCAGAATATTTTACATTGATTTGTTTGTATTTCTTATTTATATGGAAAGCTGTTGAGTCTACCTCTTTACTGTTTTGGTTATGTCTTATTGATACTAGTTGGTTAGATCTTACGGGATCCTTTTTATATTCCTTATTATTATACATGTTGTATATAGCTCTTTCTAATACGAGCACGAAAAGCACCAAGCCTGCGACCTGAGTGATCCAAGCTATGGATGGCATGAAGGCACCAAAGGGGACTCAAAGATGCATAGTCGCGCACAAAGGAAGACAGTCTCAAGTTTGGAAGGTAGATTGGGCAGTATGGAAGACTTCGAGGACTTGAGTTGATGCGACCCAAACTTGAGGGGGTTAATGTGACAGCTTAAAGACTTGAAGGACTGTTTTATTACATTGAGCCACTTTTGGACTCAATTGTATTTATTAAATAATTAGACTACTATAAATAGGTAGTCTAGCATTATTTTATGGGAACTTTTGATGATTAAATAGTTAAACTCTTTGAGAGCTTAGTTCTTAGTCTAGCTTAGTTTAGCCATAATTTAGCGTAATCGTAGTGAGTGATTAAGGGTGGATTCCCTTATTTGCTAGTATAACTTCTTTTATTGCATTCAATCGAAGGTTTTCCGTTTGTAGATTCAATTCGGTTTCCCTTTGATTGTTTGTTGGGATTTATAGTGATTCACAGGTTCAATTGAAAGGTGAGGGTAACCAGTCCCTTGTTGTTCATAAACCAGTAAGTTTATTGTAAGTTTTCGCATATCTTTTCTCTTTGTTTCTTTCTCCCCCTTTTTCATGCGCCTCGTATATCGATCTGCATCATAACTCAACTCAAAAAGCTCGCTCATGAGGTAAGGATTATTCAACTCCATAAAAAAAGACAACAAGTCATTCCCTCAAACAATGAGATATGCTCTAACAAAGATACATAACTTACTAGCATGGGAATGAATGAACCAAGATAAGAACTCAATATTTTAAGGATTCACATAAATTGATAAACCATTCACAAATTGATTGATATGCTAGTTTCCGCTTTTGCCCATTATTAGAGCCAAGTCACTTCTCATAATAGGTCTCGACTTTTAATAATAAGGACACAATAAACCTTAAGGCATCTGGCTAGTGGTCAAGAAAGCTGTCTTAACACATGAAAGTCTAACGAAGAGAGACATGAAACCTATATTTTTGCGCTGAGACCTATATTTTTGTTATTAATGAAATCATGCTATTTCAGAAAAAAATCCAGAAGAAAGGAGACTTCCATCTTTTCCAAGAGTAACTAGAGAAGATTTTATCAAAATGTATAAACTGATTTTTTTTATAGTTTCTCAAACTAAAGAGTAGTGAAAGAGTAGTGAAGCTCGATACTCAAGCCATTCAACAGAGAGATATTTTCAAATATCTTGGGTCTACAATCTAGGGTAATGGAGAGATTGACAAGGATGTCACTCACCGTATTAGTGCGGTGCGGATAAAATGGAGGCTAGCATTCAGAGTCTTGTGAGATAAGAAGGTGCCTCTTAAACTTAAAGTCAAGTTTAACAGAGTAACGATTAGACCAGCTATGATATATGCGGTGGAGTGTTGTCCGGTAAAAAACTCTCACATCCAAAAAATGAAGGTGCCAGAGAGCAGGATGTTGCGATAGATGTATAGTTTTGCTAGGAGAGATAGGGTTATGAATGAAGTTATTAGAGACAAAGTCGGAGTGACTTCGGTTGAAGACAAGATGCGGGAGATGTTGTGGTGATTAGACATGACATGGAGCAGTTATAGCTTACCGAGGACATGGCCCTAGATAAAAAGGTATGGAGGATAAGAATTAGGGTAGAATATTAGTAGAGTGGAGTTCGGTCTTGTTAGTAGCCAGCTATGCGCTATTTTTGCTATTCGTGCTTGGAGTCGTGATGTTTTGCCCTTATTCTTGGACTTTTGGTTAGGTTTGTTTGTTTAGGGTAGATTGTTTATAATACTATTTTGCGGTAGTCTTGTTTCTACTATTGCCTGTTATTTGGTCATTACCTATTATTTTGTTTTCTTGTATTATGTCCTTTGTTAGACTCTTTCATCTTGAATCGAGGGTCTATCGAAAACAACCTCTCTACCTCACCGTTGAGATAGTGGTACGGTTTGTGTAAACTCTACCCTCCCCTGGACCCCACTTTTGAGGGAATACACTGGATATGTTGTTGTTGATTTCTTGGTGTTCAAGCTTCATTATTTCTATAATGACTATTGATTGCGCAATATACAATGTTATAAAAGAAAAACTATAAATGCATCATGACCTCCTTACTAATGTAAACACACAATGATCATTTTTTTACAAGCACACAATTAACACTTTAAGACCCTGATGGTCAAACCTATAAGTGCATCAAAATTTAATTAGAAGGATGGATGATCTAATATTAAAGAGAAAGATTACCTGCAGTGCCCTCCCGTACATGCGCCTTTTACGAAGATTAAACATCGCCGCTGCTACTTCTGCCCGTGTCACGTCATTTCCTTCAACCCAAGTATCCATGATTTTACTAACAGATAAAGCTGGTGCTGCCACAATAGCATTGAATAGTGCTGAAGAAATTCTTTTCCTTGGAAACTTCCGTTTGCTTCCTTTAGTCTCCATATCAGACAGATCTAATTCTTCAGGTGCTTCCTCATCTTCACCATCAAGATCCTCTTCAGAAAGCTCATGCTCAGAGACTGACTCGCCTACTTTGTTGGTTTTTTGTATTGCTTCAGTTGCAGCAGAAGATTCAAGCTCAGAAAACCCATCGTCTGAATTACTATCTTCCTCTCCACCGCTCTTTGTGCTAGCTAGCGAAGAGAAACTTCGGCTTTCCATGAAAAATCTTGGAAAACCATGAGATGCTATTTCCAATCCTCTAAATGTAAAAGGTCTAAATGATACTACATTGGAAGCTCCGTTAAGCTCATCATTGTGTCCTTTCAGGCATTGACTTGAAATTTCTGAAGTTGCATAACAAACTCGAGTGCATCCGGTCATAAACACTTGTTTCCTGGAGCAGACACCAATTTCATCAATTCAGTGCCCATAATCTAAAGCTAGAAGGGACTCTCTCTAAAATGGAATCGGTAAATATAGCATCTTTAAAAGAACAAAGAAGATGAATAAAATATTCAAAGTTACCCTCCAACACTCCCTACTCTATATCACTTGCTATAACCCATGTGACAACATTGTTATAAACTTTTTGTACTCAAGAATATCACCAAAATGCTACCTTTATATTCTATGCTTCACTTGGTATGGTCATTAATCATATGTCACTTACCTTTCTTCACGGAATTTATTCATCTGAATGAGCGAAAAAAGAGAGTCAAACTCTCTTTGTTTCAGGATCGGAAAAACCTATGTGGGGCACCTTTTGGGTGTGGGATGCTCGTTTAACCTCTGTATTCATCTTGTTCCCTATTTACCTGGGTGCTCTCGCCTCGCTTTCTATTCATTTGTGGGTCTGGACCCGATTTTTTTTTTTTCTCAATTTGGAGAATCAACCAACGGAATATCAAAACAAGCATTTATAAATGCTCTAAGAAAATGACTTGTCAACATAAAATAAAAAAAATGGAAGCTACCAACTTGTTTGGGGCAGAGCCGTAGTGTTGTTGTTGAAAAAATGAAATTTACACTCCTCTGCACAAAACATAAGCTGTATAGCAGTCTATAAACAAAGTTTTGTGGGAGATATGTTTTCTCGAAGGTCCAGTAACAAGTCCATAGAAGAGTAGAACTCCCATTCTTGTTTCTTATTTAGATTATGAAATTAATAGAACAGAAATGAACAAACCTTTCCTACCCAAAACAGCAGACATTTCCAATGTTACATGACTGTTATACAAAAAACCCATACTTAATTCACCAGACAGCTGATAATAAATCAAAATTTACAGCATGTGTTTGGTATGCAGGAAATGTTGTTGGGAAAATAATTTCAATAGAAAATCTTTAACCTTAGGAAATCGTTTTTTAGTACATTTTGAATGTGCACACAGTTTAAAAGAAATAAAGAACTTTAACTAAAGCAAACCATAGATATTTGTGTGGTTATATGTACTTCTATCTAATTAAGGATAATATTGGAAGTTTAAAATCAAGCTGTTTCTAAATATGGAAAGCTATCAGTAAGAAGGAGAGTATCATTTATTTAATAATAATGTGATAATTGCATAAGAACTAGTAGAGTAGAAGAAACTGTTTTCCAAGGTGGAAATTATGGAGTAAGAGTTGGGATATGTGCATAAGTGAAGGAAAACTTGTTGGGCGGAATGGATTCTTGAGAAGATGCTATCCAATAAAACAATCAATAAAGAAGAAACTATTTGAGTAGTGATGGTATTACTTGAAGGAAGAAGAGGCTCGACGAAGTGTCCACATGATTCCTTTTTGCAAAGTGAGTCTCAAAACTGAACAAACCAAAGAATCCTTAAACCCTAAAACCCTCTTTTGACATATTCTTCTCCAACCCGTTTGCAAAGCCTTTTCAAAGTCATATTTAAATATTAAGTATTTTTCACTAAAATTATTTTTAAACTTTTCTTTATAAATTTATTCAAATATAACTAAAAAAAAATTAGTTAGATTAATTTCTTATCTTTCCAACTAGATAGTGATAAGACTTAAGTTAATTCTAAATTTAAAAATATTAAATTTAATCATTTAATTTTAAATACATACTAATTTAAGTCCTAAGTTATTTTTAAATGAACTCATATACTCCTAACGAGAATGAGGTTGCAAAGCCTTTTCAAAGTCATATTTAAATATTAAGTATTTTTCATTAAAATTATTTTTAAACTTTTATTTATAAATTTATTCAAATATAACTAAAAAAAATTAGTTAGATTGATTTCTTATCTTTCCAACCAGATAGGGATAAGACTTAAATTGATTATAAATTTAATATTAAATTTAATCATTTAAGTTTAAATACATACTAATTTAAGTCCTAAGTTATTTTTAAATGAACTCATATAGTCCTAACGAGAATGATTTTAGGTGAAATTACTAATTAAATTGAGTATAAGAAATAAAATATGGCTATTAAATTTTATGTATATCCATTAAAGATATTAACTGAAAAAAATTATTAATTATTCGCTCGCAATTCTAACCTGATATAAAGAAAAATTTAAATTTTGAAATATTGTAAGGATAACTTGCTTTTATGTGTATACTATGTGAGTTAAGGACTCCTACTAGGTATAAATTATTTCAAAAAATATACTTTTTTCATGTGTGATAATTATTATTCAAGTATCTAAGAGATAAATTATTTAATATGTAGGGGCATAAAAGTTCACTTTCAAAATTACAAAAGAACTTTTATTTTCTAATTTGTTAGTAACCATATAGAAAATTATGACTAATAAACTTCATTTCACAATAATTTTGGACTTAATTAATATATATTAAAGGCTATAATTAATATTATTTTATAATTAGTCTAAATTTTATCTTACATGATTTGAAAAATTAATATAATATGGCATATCAACAAAAATTTCTTAGTTATAGTTAGATGAGTTTAGAGGAAAAAATTAAAATAACTTGAGTTTAATCTTCCCATATTTGAATAATCATTAAGGAAAAAATATTCAAAGTAAATTTAGTGTAATTTTCTCAATACTTGAGGGACCATATAAAAATTAAATTCTTTTTTACCAATTGAATTTGTACAATTTGGTGAAATTCTATAATTTGACTTTTTTTCCTGTCATTAAAAGGGATATATTTTTTTTCAAGATGAGAATTAATGGTATTACATTTTGTGATCACAGATTTTTTTTTCCCCTTTTTTTTAAGAGACTAGTATATCTTTTTCTAATTTTATTTTATTTTGTTTATCCTGAATATATTACAATAATATTCCTTGTACTCTATTTTTCTCCCGTTTCTCTTCATCTCATTTTTTAACCTCCCGACGTGTTTATTATGATGTATTTCCATATAATTTTGCAACTTTGTGTATTTTGCTTTTATCTTTCTATTTTTCACATTTTGTTAGATTTATTTTCTAGTCATTAGTTTAAACAAAAAAAGGGCCACATATGCTCGTGTACTATTTTAAAAAAAGTTTTAAATATACCCTTCATCTATTTATCTTGCTAAAAATATTCTTCCACTCACCTTTGGGCTCCCACCTCTTGCAAGTTCAAATATAGGGATGTCCAAAAATTGATTCGATGAATAAACAGAATCAGAAAAAATGTTATTAGTTTATTTTTATTGGATTAACAGTTTTTAAATAGCTTTACAAAAAAAATTATTGGATTATGAGTTTGATTTTGATTTTTTGGTATTCGTTATCGGTTTTATCCCTAAATATATATTAGTGACTTCGGTCCTCATATTTTACAAAATGTAATTCAATTTACTTTTCCTTTTCATTTATTTTCTTTTCGTATATCTGCTTATCCACTCTAAAAATTGAGATTGCAACTAAGATTAATTTTTTTCCAAACTAACATTCAATTCAAATTGCACACATTGAATCAAGAAACAAGATCTTTCATTTGTGTTTCAATTCTATAATTCTTTTCCTTTTTTATGTTAGTTGCTACTGCTTCTATTTTATGAGCATTCAGTAAAAATGCATTATTGGCATATCATGCTAAATTGTTAGAGAAGTCATATATTTATTTTATGAGCATTTTTTATACGTTAAATCAAAAATCAAAACGTTAAGGACTAAAAATCAATAAATCGAATAAAATATCTTTATTACTTTAGTGTATTTAAAAAATCAAAAATCGGTAAATGAAACTAACAATACATAAAATTAAATCCAACAGACCAATGCATATCCTTATCAGGATCCAAAAATCGATCATGATAGAACCCATTATAGCCCCCACGATAGATAAATCAAATCAACAATACAAAACTACGAAAACTAAATAGTTTAAGCGAGAAGACAAAAGATTTATAATAATAAAAAACTCCAACAATGGATACATACAACGCGAATAACATGTGTCACAACCACAACACAAAATTCGAATCCACGACCCGGTAGTCACAAACTATAAGTCTATATAAATAACTGAAATAATAATACAAGAAGAAATAAATATAGGAAAGGCCGCCCAAAGACATTGTGAGGCAACATCAGTTATCTCTGATCTCAATAGGAGTAGCCACAAACTCTGCCTCCGGAGTAATGTCAAGTAGAGGTAGGTTTAAAATATACACAAAAATATGTAGAAAACACAAGAGTGGGTATGCAAATCCATGTGTATTTGGTAGCATTCTCGGCTGACCCTAATTCTAAATAATAGCATGGACATCCTAACAACACCAACCCACAACGGTAGATAAAACTATAAAACTTGCAACCAGAAAAACCGCACCTAGACTAGAAGAAATAATCAACACATAAATAAGAATCTCATGTAAGGGCCTGTTCAAACTAGCAACTACCAATGCCAACATCTACTGAAATTCACAAATAAGGAAATCAATTTTATTAAAACCAGATATAACACTAATAAAAGCAATTACCACCAATTTTCATATTACAAGCTAGCAATGAATAATAATGATATGGTGCATGATTTTCCTACTTGTACATACATATTTTCCTTAATGATAGTCAGGACACGTGAGAGACTAATTGTGAAAAGTCTTACTCAGATGTGAAAAGAAGAGATCTTGAGTCTGAGGTTGATGAAGTGGTATTTCTGGAAGTATCACACATGAAAGGGGTTTTTCCCTAGTCCTTGATATATTGGTCCTTACTAGGTTTTGAGATGGATAAGCAATGTAGCTTGTGATTTCGATTTGGCTATGTCATTTAGTGCTCTATTGAAGAAGTGCATTGGTAATCCTCACTTATCATTTATTCAGAGAGTGATGGTGTGAATGATAGTCTTTCTTATGAGGAGATACCAGTTGAGATACTTGACAAAGAGGTTTGCAGGCTTAAAAATAATGAGGTTGCTTCTGTTAAAGTTTTGTGGAGGAATTATTCAATTGAGGGAGCTACTTGGAAAGCAAAATAGACATGATGATCAAGTACCCTTATCTTTTCCCTCCTAATACTGAAATAACACGAGGTAGTGATCTTCCTTCTCTAGTTATTATTTTTAGTTTCGTGTCCTCATCAACCACTTGCGATTTTCCATGTATGCATGCATACTATTTATGTTTAGTTATGCTACGCTTTACTCAGTCAGTATCATGATAATTATTTAGTTTTGAGATTAGTTGAACAGTTCTAACTCCTTTTTTAGCCTAGCTCCAGTCTTCATTCGCCCAATGTAATGACCCTCAAGGTCATTTTACCTCTTTTTATGCATTTTGATTATTTTATCCTTCCCATAGTTGCTTTACACCAAACTAAATTTGATTACTTGGTTTGTTTGGGAATGGAACGGGTTTTGAGTAAGATATTGGGTTTAAAGTTTTCAAATATGAAATACAAAACTCTATGGGTCATTTGGAGGTCGGGACCTCGAAATAAAAATTCATCAGTTACAGCAACTCCAGAATGTTGATTTTTGTCTAGTAGGACCTTCATTTTCTTATTTAGCCCATTCATAGTGATTTGGGTGATCGAAAGGGATAGATTTGAGTGCACGGATTGAAAATTCAATGATTTCATTAGATTTGAAAGGTGGTTTTTGGCCTAGAATAAGGTCTC
>JBDJHY010643552.1:0-16144 GCA_039654485.1 Withania somnifera | reverse complement strand
GGTGTACCTGTACCTGCTATTTTCGTGTTAGGTCCGTGTCGTGTTTTCGTGTCGTGTCAGCAATTTACACCCCTAATTATGACGTCAATGACATCACTCCTTTTCCACCTTTATTGGCCTTTTATTTCTTCTTTCTTTTTTACTTCTTTTCTCTTTATTTCCTTTTTCTTTTGGTTACATTTTCTTTTCATTATTTTTGTCTATTTTTAAATGATAAAAATAAAATATAAAGAAGAAAATATTATACAACTATTTTTAATTTAATAAAATTAAAAAAATTAGAAAGAAATAACAACAATAAAAATTAGAAAAAATAAACTTGCTAGCTTTCTTATTAAAACCTAATTAATAATATTTTTATAAAAAATATTTTCGAAATAAAAGAATTATGTCTAAAATAATGCTCAAATTTTTTTCTTTTATTCTTTTACAAAAATTAACTTTCTAAAAATGATATTAAAACTAAAATAACAAACTTAAACTCTATGTCCTTTTTTTTCTTCTTTTGAATGAATAAAGAAATTCTTTATGATACTTTGCCTATGATTTGTAACGAGTTAGTATTGTAAAAGACTAAAAAATACTCTTTAATTAATTAATCTACTTCTATAATGATGCCATGACAATGATAAATATATTATCATGGTATCATGTAAAACTAGAGTATCTTACTGAAAGACCGAAGAAGATCATCGTCAAAATAATTTACAAAACTAAAGATTGGGGTCGAATTTACAAGAAATTAATTGCTAAGTCACTTCTGGTGAAAGGACTCACTACAAGTTGTATTTATGGTTTAAGAAACTAAAAAATTAAATGGGGGAAAATGTGAAAAGTAAATGATTATATTAATTAGAAACATGGCTAATTAACCTGAAAGATTTTTCTAACGATTAATCAATAACTAGAAAGAGGCTTAGGGGTGTGCAACATTCGGAGGTACTGATGCATGGTACTGAATTCAATTATTAATTGGTAATTAAATATATGGGCAAACTCGGTGATCACTTTTATTTCTTACTTTTTAGTCAAGTGATAATTAGCACACATAATTCTTATTCAAACACCGGATATGCTTCTCTTTTGCGTACCATGCATTTCAAATAGCCTTTTCTATTTCTAAAATTAACTATTAAATGATTTCAAATCATATTATTATCCATCTCATTTCCTCAATTTCTACTACATATTTCAAGCTAATAGAAATATCTTAGCACCATATACTTTGAAACCTCTAAACATAAATAATACATGAAAGTGAGATTGAACCCATAATCATTAATTCCTACAGTTAGCACTTTAACTTTACACATGCATTCAATTACACCATTGCAACACACCCCAAGCTAAGAGAATTATCCATTAATTGAAATAAGAAAAATGATAAATATTATTCCATGAACACGGTGTTCTTTTGTCATTATGCAAATTCACCAATTATATTATAAAACTTAGTGTGTCAATGAGCAAAATCCAAAACCCTAGCATGTCCAATAACTAACAATAGAGAAAACCTTTAAAAAATACTCTAGTATAACGTAACCTACTAAAATATGAGTTTTTATCTTTTATATCTGACCTAAAATAGGACAAACATCAATTCAAAATTTTCTCGAAGCAGGAACGACGCATTAAGTTGCATCACTGAACAAGTTGACGACGCGTCAATATTGCTGCTTGTGTCACCGACGAAGTATACTATGTGCCACTCTTCCAATCTCTTCCTTTATCTCCTAAATGCAGCATTTTGACTTGCAGACTGACAATGTTTTCCATGTACCGCCCACACATTCGTTGAAGCTTCAAAATTACTAGTTTCATCCGGAATTTGCCCACTCTTTGTCACACATTGTTATTCGGGCGAGGTTCTGCATTTTTCGCGACACGACAATCATATATGCGATGGTGGTCGTAGCTTATGAAATGTCCCCTAATTTGCAGACTTTGTTTTACTCCTTTTTGCTCAATTTTCTCAAGTGTTTGCCCTCTTTTGGCCTTGTTCGTCTTTCAACTGGTCTTGATTGCATTCCCTCTAAAATGATAAGTAAAAACACATTAAAATGTAATCAAAATAGCATTGAATACATGAATTTCTCACTCAAAATTAGGATTAATAAGCAGTAATTTACCGACACATCAACAACCCAAACTTAAATCATTGTTCGTCCTCTATCAAATCATAAGCAACTGCCAACACACAAAAACTACAATTTGTACTATTAGGTAATCTCAGTATTAGAATCAAACACTATAAAATCAATCCACCCACATGAAACTTGACAAGACTATTCACTTTAACACTTATGCCGTGAATAACTAGGTTCAAGCATTGACTAATTATGTCCTCAAATAGTGATTGTGCTTCTAAAGATAAAGTAATATCAGTTAGAGTGTATGATGCATTCAAATGAAGTAACCCGACAATAAAAAACTCCTTTTATCACATAATATAAATATCATCACATAAGGGATCAATGACGCAAGCACTCACTCTCACAAAGAAGATTTTGTACAAGAAGACAACACCATATGCTTGTCCTTATATTCCTCCTCACCACTTGTGGTTCTGTTCCTTTGGAGATCACAGAGATATGTATTCAGTTTATAATGCAGGCTACAGGTTATGTAGGATTACTTTATGGATAAAGTGACTTCACCAACTCGAAACACTAATTTTAAAATTCTCCCTTAATTCGAACCCATCTTGTTCTACTTTGCTTCAATCCAAGGTCTTTGCTTCTCTCATTTTTTATTCCACACCAGTATTTACAAGTATATCTACAACTAGCTCAAGAATATTGACACATATCCATAATTATTTATTTATTATATTTTTTATATATGAGAGAAAGGTATCACAAAGCCTAACTCTTTCGTATCTACAAATTACAACCTACCAAAGCAACGCACCCAACATACGTTGTAATCTTAAGTTGCATACAAAGGCTCACTATGTGCTTCAAGTTGTTTATGGTTTGAAAGGGTATTATGAATATTGGGTCATGGGTTGTAATAAGGCTACCAAAGAACATGTTAAGTCTCAATTTGTGCCAAGATCGATCACTTCTCTCTCAACTCAAAATCGAAGTTCATTTCTCCAATGTCACTTAGTCCACAAGTAGAGATAGAGCAACTGGGAAAGTTTTGTGTTACCTAAAGCACAAAATCAATTCAAAATTAGCTCACTACTGAATGTATTCATTCAAAGAATCATTCACAACTGATGTATTATACACGATCTACCAAATTCATTGCAAAACTACTATAAGAGAAAAACTTAGACAATACAAGACACTAGCATTCACAAAACAATGCTTTAAGAGCTTATTTTTAAACAAAATTTAGAATGATGTACATAAAACAAAATCTTAGGTCTAGGACCCACTTCGATGATAGTTCCCATAACAGTACCAATCCAGTCTAAGTGGTTCTGGATAATTCTTTATTTACTGAAACTCACATAAAAATAAAAATAAAACTAGAGTCATTTATTGTGCATCCTATCAACTAACAGAATACAACCATTTATTATGAAACTAAAAAATAAAATAGCAAGAAAACAACAAATTAAAATCGATAATTAAATGATTGAAACAAACAGTCAATTTAACTACAACCTAATTATCTTATCATATAGATCCTAAACATCCAAAATATTATAAAATATAGAACATAAAAAATAGAACACCCAAAATACCCCATACAAAAAGTTTTGGAACTATCCTCAATGCCACAAAATAAATAGAAAAATAAAGAGTAAAAAGGGCCCCTCAAAGTGATTTAATCACGAATCTCATCATCTGGGGTATTGGTGTCATCTTCTGTATAGACATGATCATTGTGTCCTTCACCATATCACCCACAATTATCTCGCGCTGGTTAGTGTCCAAATCTGACAGATCAATAAAGGTTTCGCTAGTCTGGGTAGAAGCGGTCCCTCAAAAATCTAGATTATCCTCATCCTCCATAGTTAACTTAAAACCATCAACATATTTCCCATCGTAGATTCTATCTACCTCATAAACCCAAGTAGCAACAGTAGTAGCAGTATCAGTAGGAGGATTAAAAGGGGTATCAAAAGGCATACTTGGAACATGAATAGTTGGTGGTGGCTAGGCATTTGACTTGGTATAAGTAGTATATTAAAGGTCAATGTCATAATCTCATTCCTCATCTTAGAAATTACAGCCTAAAAAGGTGTGATAGGCTAATCAAAAGTAGATTATTGCTTCTCCTTCAAGTCTTATAGTTGCTCCTCATAAGCATCGATTAGACGACCATAAATAGAAAAAAGGTCACGAAACTGCTGTCACTCCTATATAATAGGGTCTATGACCCTCTATAAATCAGTCTCTATCTTAGTATGTAACCTCTCTCCATGACGTGCGGTTTGCTGCATCAATTTCTGGACCCTTGATTGGTATGTTTTCCAACTAGCCTATGCGTAGCATATCTTCCTGTGCTAGTACTGGTCCAGGAATAGTAGAGGTTGATGCCTACTGATATAGATGAGATTATCAGATAGAGCTAAGGAATACTTAGTTGAAATGGATTGTGGTGGTGGCTGAGATGGTGTGGCTGCGACAGTATCCAAGATGGTCTCAGTCTCCATAAATATAAGGTCAATTACTGGTGGTGCTTGAGATTTTTCCCTCAATACTCGATGTGCCCGAAACACATCAATAATCCGCATATATAAACAATAGATTTGGCTCAACCTCAATACTAAAAGTGAAAAATGGGACCCTTTCATGTATATAAAACTCTATAACTAAAATCGGGAACGGTAATGAGGTTTTTTACTGCTGAGCTCTAGTGTTCATCATTTTTTGCTGATCATTGCCAGTTTATGCTATCCTAGGATATTAGAGATCCAACCAATGTCGTAGTGTCATGTCAAAAAAGAGACTCATTCATTGATGGTATGAGGTTGCTACTAAAAAATCTAAGCTAGTAGCATGCAATAACATTCATATTTTCTTCAATGTGTTAGTCCATAGAGTTATCCACAAAGGTGCACTATCGCTAAGTAGAGGGGCTAGCCACTCTTACAGTGTATCCAAATTATCTTTGCACAGGTGTAGAAATGAGGATGGTGGTAGTTACATATAAAAACTATGTTGACCAATTAGTTGTCACACGGTACATCCACACCTTTAAACTTCATCATATTAGAACCTACTTCTTTTTCCTTCTTTTCCTTGTGGGATACTGATTGTTGTATGCTTTGTAGAACTGTCTAACCACACTCAGTCGATATTAAAAAACCCCATGTATATCATCCAAATTCATGCTGGTTGATGAAATGCACGATACAAGCATATTATACCATAAGACCGTCCATGTATAATCTCTTTTCTTCTAAATTTGTACGACTCCCAAAATCTTCAACTTATTCAATATATTATTTTCTTTAGTCCTTGGGTAGTGTTCCCTTTTTTTACGCTTAGGTGGAGTTGAAGTATCCCGTTCTAATTGCCTATAGACCAGGGTAGTGGTCCGAGCCTCTTCTTCACCCGATTGTACTTGCTCATTTGGTTGCTTAGGTTTCGGAGGATATGGTAGTGGTGATTCCCTGTGTGTTTTTTGAGTGGTGGGTCTACGTGCCATACCTGAACATTGTTGAAGAAATGACAATTATAAAATATAATACAGGAAAAAATGGCTGGTACAATGCTGATATATTATATGATACATGCAGCACAATCAACGATATTGCTAATTTGGTACTTTAAGAACAGGGAGAACTTTTATCCTGGGTGATGCTAATGGTGTTTTGGTGACTCAAGATATGTTCAATACATTGCCAATCCTACGTATTGCATCACTGAGTTTACAATTCACTGTAATCCCAGCTTTTTTTAAAACTTTTTTTCAACACAACCAAATTAAAGCATTATGAGACCAACACAAGGGTACTCATGCTTTCCACACAAAAACACATAACAATCATGAATATTTTGTATAAAAATTGATATAATTCAAATCTAAAACAATCCAAAATCATTTTTTTAAATTGAAAGTAGGGAACTCAGACTTTCCCATAGTCTAACAAGTAGAAATTATGTGTCACATGCCCCTATTCAAGATAAATTCTAATCAAATGGACTACACCCAACTTTTATTTACTATTTTATGAACAAACTTGAATTCTTAATGATTCTACACTTAGAAATGTTCATGCTACATAATATGTATTAACATATGAAAATATAAAATTCAATTAGGATCACCCTAACCTAGTTTACATGTGCCAAAAAAGAAGAAAAATAAAGAAGTTCTAACCCGAATATGAGATGCCAGGACTTGAACAGACAGGGGGAAGAAAGTAGAATGCATTTATTAGATTATGTAGTTAATAGATTATTTATAGTTTAAGATGCCTTGGTAACTTAAAATATGAGTTATAGAAGCCAAACCTTCATTTAAGTTCAAAGGGTTTACACCTTTCAATTTCCCCTCATCGCACATTCGATGACATTAGTATGTAGATTAGATGATGTATTGTGCTTAGCCGAGAAAATTAGCGATGCACTGACCCTATATACCATCACCCCGTTTAACAATGTCTTAAGTTTTTTTATAGAAATTCAGTGAGATCATTTTCATATTTGGCAACTCGTCGACCTATTCAGCGAGGCCTGCTGAATTGCTTTTTCCTGCATTCACCATTTTATTCTACCACTTTGGTTATTTTACATTCCCAAGCTTTTTATTTTCTGTACATACAACACACCATCAAAAATCTCAAAATAAAAGAAAAGAAAGAGATAAACCACTTTGTTTTCCTCCTAAGAAATGTCTTTGTTAACGTTGTGGCACGGCGTGGTAGTCATTCTCTAAGTCAAGCCTCATCGAGATATAGAACCCCAGTCATAGTTATCCTTGGATGACCCATTAATTAGTGTTTCAGGAACTGTCCATTCAAAATGAATTGGCTTCCATCATTGCATCTCAATTCCACCGCTCCACTCAGATGGACCTTGCTTACCTTGAACAACCTCGTCCACTTCAATTTCAACTTCCTAAAGGAAAGTCTTAACCTAGAGCCAAACAACAACACATTATCCCTTCTCAAAACTCTGTTTTCAATATCTTGGATTTATGTCATCTCCTTATTATATCTTTATAGAGAGTTGAGTTTTCATACACCCTAAGGTGGAAATTAACTATTGCAACTAGTCAATCTGGCCTCTTGAGGCATCACTTTATTGCATGTTCAACCACTTTAATACCCTAAGGTCTTTGTGCTCCAGTTCTACTATAAAATGGAAAGCTTTCCGAAATGATATCTGATAAGGTAACATCCTAATCGATGTATTAAAAGCCGCCCAATAAGACCAAATGGCATCATATAACTTGTGTGCCTATTCGGCATGGCTAACATTCACTATCTTTGCCATACTATCTTTTATTTCATGGTTAGACACCTCCACTTGACTAGTTTCTTATTAATGGTAAGATGTGGTGACCTTGTGCTTTACCCCATACTTACAAAGAAATGCCTCAAATACCTTGTTACAAAAATGAGTGCCACCATCACTTATGATATCCCCGGGGGTCTCAAACCTTGTGAAAATTTTATTTAAGAATTGAGTGACACTCCTTCCCTCACTATTTTGCAAATTCACTACTTCCACCCATTTAGACACGTAGTCCAAAGATACCAAGATGTATTTATTTTTGTATGAGCACAAAAATGGGCCCATGAAGTCCATTCCCTACCGGTCAAACAATTCAACCTCAAGTATTGGTTTAATTGGCATCTCCTGTCTCCTTGTGACTCCCCCTTGTAGTTGACAATGGTGAAAAGACTTCACTAAATTATGAGCATCATTAAGAAGAAACGGCCAATAGTATCCATATTAAAACACTTTTTGAGACGGTCTTATCCATCCATGGTGACCTCTAGAAGAAGAGTAATGACAAGATTTTAGAACTTTTTGCACTTAACTTCTGGAAAACACCTATAGATAATTCCATCAATACATTCCCTAAATAAATAGGGTTCATCCTAATAGTAGCTCTTTACATCATGTAAAAATATCTTTCTTTAATGGAAGCTCAGACCTTCTGGAAACACCCCACAAAAAATGTAGTTTAAGAAATTAGCATACTATGGAATGGTATCTTCCCTAACTATCATCAAACTTTTATCAAGAAACTTTTCACTGATTCCCTTGCAACTCCATCCACCATATTATTCTCAAGGCAGGATAAGTGATCCGCCACTTGATTCTCACACCCTGTTCTATATTTTACCTCAAAATAAACTTCCTGAAGCAAGAGGATCCGCCATATCAACCGCAGTTTAGCCTCATTCTTAGCACAAAAAGTATTAAATTGTTGCATGATCCTTTTGAACCACTACCAATATACCAAGAAGGTACGCTTTGAACTTCTCAAATGCAAAGACTATATCCAAACCAAAAATCTTACTTAGATATAAGAAAATTCATTTAGATAGCATTAAGAGTCTTACTTGCATAGTAGATTGGGTGAATCAACTTTTCTTTATTTTTCCCAAGTACCACCCCAAAAGCAAGCCCACTCGTATCACACATCAATAAAAGGGCTATACTAGTCTGGGGTCATGATGCTAGGAGCGGTGGTCAACTTCTCCTTCAATGCATTGAATAAATTTAAACAATTTTCATCAAACTCAGACTTAGCTTCCTTTTCAGTAAGCTTGCACAATAGAAGCACCACCTTAGAGAAATAATAGATGAATCACTAGTAAAAACTGATGTGGACCAAGAAACTTTTTAGCTCCTTCACTGTCGCCGGAGGTGGGAGCTTTATGATCATTATAATATTTTCTTGGTCAACTTGGAGCCTCTTTTTTGAAATCTTAAGGCCTAAAACAATCCCTTCTCTTACCATAAAAAGGCATTTCTCCCAGTTTAATATGAGATTATTCTCTAAAAATCGCTCTAAAACTATTTAAAAATGCACCAAACTCAACTCAAATGAGTCACCAACAATTGAGAAGTCATCCATGAACACCTCAATTGTGTTCTCCACCATATCAGAAAAGATAGCCAATATAAACCATTGGAAAGTCGATGATGCATTGCGTAGTCCAAGAAACGTCCTCTAAAAAGAAAATTTCCTATACGGACAGGTGAAGGTTGTCTTCTTTTCGTCCTCAAGTACAATAGAATTTGGTTGTAGCCAGAATAGGCATGCATAAAATAGTACAATCCACACCTTGCTAACATGTCCAAAATCTAATGCATGAACATCATTGGAACGGGATTATTTTCTGTGCTCACACCCATCACCAGTCTCAAAGGGACAAATTCCTTCTTCTTATTCATGGTGACAGTCATGCCTCCTTTCTTTGGAACGTATTGGACTGCACTTATGTATTTACTGTTTGAGACTAGCTAGACTACTCCCACGTCTAACTATTTAATTATATTTTTTGATAACTTCATGCATGGGATCATTTATCCTTTTTTAATGCTCAACACTGGCCTTTATCTTAGGCTTTAAAAGAATACAGTGGGCTTCAATTATTTCTGTCATTATCCACCCTATCACTTTGACAAGCCTTTTCAACACTAATATGAGAGCTTCAACTTTACCTTCAGTTAAATCAGAAACACCTATAATAGGCAAGGTACTTTTTCAACCCCAAACCACATACTAAAGATGGGTTGGGAAATCCTTAAGCTCTAACTGGGGTTCTTCCTCAATTTATGTCTTAGAAGAAGGATGCTGCTTGTTTTCAAGTCTATATATAACTTGGTTGGGTTCCTTGGATGCGTTCCCAACACATGAAATGAAGCTATTACTCCTTAAAATTTGACCACCTCATCATAATTGTAATTCAATAGCACAACAACCAATGACTCACTTGAACTCTTCACTTCATTTACTTTTTCTACTTCTTCATCGACCACATTAATAACCTACATCACTTGTAAGATATAGTGTTGTTTTATGGATTTTCATACATTAAAAGTTTCAACCTCATCATTTACCCTAAAGCCCATCTCACCCCATTCAACATCCACCAAAGCCCTTTCAATTGATAAAAATGGTCTAGGAAGGATTGTGGTAACCTCAACATCTATCTCACAATTTAGTATCACGAACTCTGTAAAAAAGATAAAGTTTTTCCACCTTCACTAACATGTCATATAAAATTTGTTATGGATTTTTGATAGATTAGTTGACCATAAGCAACCATATGGTAGTTGGTTAAAGCTTTTGATACCTCAATCACTAAAAAACCACAAATCGTATCAATTTACTGCTTTTCCCTAAGTCATAAAGGTCCATATTAAAGTCATAAACTCTGATGGTGCAAGGGATGATAAAGGCCTCGATATCCTCTTTCTTTATAATTGAGGAGCTAGACATGATTGCACAATAGTGGAGTGACACTTCTATAGTTTGAAACTCTAAGATCCTCTTGTTTGTTACTAGATCCTTCATAAAATTAGCATACCTAGGAATTTGGAGCACTGCGTCCACTAAATAAATTTTCATTGATAGGGAATTGAACATACACAAACTTTTGGCAATACATATCCTCAAGTTTATCATTTTTCCTTTGGGGAATGATATTTTCACTATGGACAATGGCTTGGGGGAATAAGACTTTTCTCCCATCTTGTCACTTGAAGTCCATAATTATATCATCGTTGTCGATACTCTTGTTATCATCCTCCAACACCTTCTTCGACTTATTTAGTTTTTCAAGAGTAGATCCCCCTTTCCCATTAATATCTTATTCATCTTTACTCACAATAACCTTTCCACTTTGAGTTGTGATGGCTGAGAAGTGAGTATCATCTCTTCAAGGGCTAATGGTGTTACTTGGGAGAACGCCTTTCTGTCTTGGGTTCAATTGCACTGATAATTATCCCATCATCTAGTTGCTTAATAGTTGTGGAAAGAGATGGAACTGTTTGGCTCATTTGAGATATGTCACCTTTTATTACCCTCACCTCTTTGTATGTTCCATCAACCTTCTCAAGTATCATTGCAAGTATATCTTCAACCTTTGAGTTTTAAGATCCCCTAGATTCATGCATTTTCGTCCTCTCACTTGGTGTGACATGTCGGTCTCCATAGCTTTTTTCCTTCCTTGTACCAATCCTTTTTGTTTTTTCCATGATATTTATCATCATTCCAACCTTGATTCCCATCTTTCCTTTGATAGATAGGTGAGAACTTATTCCTTTATTAGCCAAGAACTTTACCTTTTCATCGTATATTTCTTAGAATTGAACATCTTCAAGGCTTTGGTTTGCCACAGCTTCAACAACTTTCACACTCTTAGTACCGACTCCCATTATATGCTTATTTAACAAATTGATCTGGGTCATTATTTTTTCCATGTACTTATCTCTTTCTTCATCTTTACAAATAAGTGCAATAGTTGAGGATAAGAAAGGATCTCCCTTCACCACCTCATCATCTCAAATATGCCACACCCAATTCGTCTTGGTCATCTTTTCTAGAAAGATGGATTACAATTAAAATGATGGTTCATGCTTGACCATCCACACAAGTTGTTTTCCACTTCTTTATTGGTAGCATCCAAACCCTTATAGAATGTCTGGAAAACCACTATATCCGGTAACCCATGGATTGGACACTTAAGAAAACTCTTCTTGAAATAAAACCAAGCATTATGTAACATTTCATTCACAGTATGAAAAAAGTTCGTAATAAAAACCCATATTTGTAACATACAGGATGGAGGAAGGAGCCTCTCAAGAAATGCATCCTGAAGTTCACCCTATGATGTGATGTACTCTCACAGTAATTCACATAACTGAATAGTTGCCTCCCGATTAATAAAAATGGGAAGAGAGGCATTATGATAGTTTCTTGGATGATGTTGATGATGTTGAAAGGAATGCACACTTCTGAAAAGTTTCTCAAGTGATCATGTGCATTCTCATATGGTTGACCTTCAAATAACCATTTCATTTTCAGTAACTGCAGCTTAGTACCAGTGACATGAAACACTGCATTTTGTTCAACTGGAGTCAAGCAAATAACATTGGGGACTTTAATCGTTGGATCCTCCTCTTATTCAAAATTGACATTAACATTTCATATATTAATGTTTACCCGATTCATATTGTCACCTTCAACCAATCATAGACAACAAAAGAGTAAAATTCAAACCAAATATATAATAATAAGTGAGTCAAAACACAATAAAAGTGACTTATACAATTAATTCCCTAATAATGGCCGCAAAATTGACAACTCTCAACTGTACATTCACAGGTACATGTGGTCATCATTAATATAATTTATCAACTAAAAGTCGGGGTCGAATTTACTAGAAACTAATTGATAAGTCACTTTCGATGAAAAAAGTCACTACAGTTATATCTATGGTTTAAGTAACTAATAAATTAAATGGGGGGGGGGGGGGAATGGTAAGATAATTATATTAATTATAAATTTCATTAGTTAACTTGAACGATTCTCCTAACAATTAATCAATAAAAAGAAAGAGGCTTAGCGGTATGGAACATTTGGGGGTATTGATGCATGGTACTGAATTCAATTAGTAATTTATAATCAACTATGCGGGTAATCTAGGTGATCACTTTTATTACCTACTTTTCAGTGAAGTGATAAGTAGCACATAGAATTCTTATTCAAGAACATGTTATACTTCTCTTTTACCTACCTTTCAACCAGCCTTTTATATTTCTATAATTAGAAATTAGATGATTTCTAATCAAATTATTGTCAATCACATTTCCTCAATATCTACTACTATATTTGAAGCTAATAGAAATATCTAAGCACCATTATAGTTTGCAACCTCTAAATATTAATAACACATGGAAATGATATTGCACCCACAATTATTAATTCATACTATTAGAAATTTAACATTACACATGCATTCAGTTATACCCCATTGCCGCATACCCCAAGGCAAGAGAATTAGCCACTCATTAAAAATAGAGAAATGATAAATATTATTCCAAGAACACTATTTTTTTTCTGTCATTGTGTATATTCACTAATTGGATTACAAAACTTAGTGTATCAATGAACAAAAGCCAAAACCATAGCTTGTCCAATGACTAACAATAGGGAAAAACTTCAAACTACTCTAAAGTAACGTAAACTCCTAAAAAATGTAAGCTTTAGCCCTTTATATATAACCTAATCTAGGACAAATATTAATTCAAGATTTCCTCAGAGCAGGAGCGATGCAGTAAGTTGTATCACCGGTTAAGTCGGCGATGCTCAATGTTGTTGCTTGTGTTGTCGACCATGTCGGTGATTCACCACTCTTCCAATATTTTCCTTCATAGATTAAATACAACATTTTACTTGTAGTCTGGCAATGCTTTCCATAGATCTCCCACACGTTTGGCGAAGCACTTAAATTATCAGTTGCATCACAGAATTATTTCCCACTTTTCATCATACACTATTATTCTGTGAGAGGTTTTGTATGTTTGGTGACATGGAGATCATGTTGGAGATGACGACTGTAGCTTTGGCAATGTCTCATATATGCATATTTCTATTTGCATTCCTTTATGGCCCATTAGTCAAATATCTACCCTCTTTTATCCTTGTTACTTTTTCAATTGGTCCTGATGCATTTCCTTAAATAAAAAGTAAAACATATTAAAATATAATGACAAAGGCATTGAAGACATGAATTCTCACTCAGAATCAGGATTAATGAGTAGTAATTTATCGGCTCATCAGATACCATGCCAATATATAGATAGACTGATGGTATCATAGAGGATTTATGAGTATCTATTTAAGAAATGAAATAGTCCTTCATGATACAACGTCAAAGGATAGATATATTGTAATAGTGTCATGGAAGACTAAGAAGTGTCTTGTTGAAGAATTATACTATGTCAGTGTATGAATATACTATGGTGGAATGCTAGGGAGAAACTCATTGAAGGATTAAAAAAAATCCTTCAAGTATATAGATATATTATGATGGTATAATAGATGATAAAAGAGTATCGCATTGAAGGATAATGCCATGTCAGTATATATATATACTGTAATAGTATTTGATGAGTGTCTCATAGAAGAACAGAAGCAGTCCTCTAGGATATCATTTTATTATATTGATATAATGTGATAATAGTATAGAATTGAGGAGTATCTCATTGAAGAATGATACCATGTCAATATACATATATATCGTGTTGGAATACTGAGTATATCATTAAATACTTGACTAGTCTCTCATTATATCATGCTAGTATATGAATATATTGTGATAGTATCATAAAGATCTCATAGAACTATGTAGCAAGACTCAATGATACCATGATAATATATAGATATTGTTATTAGCGGTCTCACAGAAAGACTAAAGCAAGTATCAATGATAAGATGATAGTATATAAATATATTGTGATGGTATTAAAAAGGATTGGGGAATGTCTCATTTGAAGGACTAAAGCAGTCCTCTATTATACCATGCAAGTATATATATATATAAAGGCTTAGGAGTGCCTTATTGAACAATGATACCACACTCATATATAGATACACTATGATAGTATATTGAGGAGTGACTCATAGAAGAGTAGAATCGGTGCTTTATGATATCATGTCAGTATATAAATATATTTTTCTTGAATCATAGAGTACTGAGGAGTGTTTCATTGAAGGATAATACCATATAAATATATAAATATACTGTGAACTGATGAGTGTCTTATTAAATGGCTGAAACAATCCTCCATGATACCATGCTAGTATATAAATATATTGTAATGGTATTACGAATAATTGAGGAATGTCTTATTAAAGAAAGATAGCATGCCAATATATTAATATATTGTGTAACATGAAGGAATGATGCTTATTAAAGAACTAAAATAGTCATCCGTGATAACATGTTTGTATGTAGATACACTATGATAGTATCATGTAGGATTGGAGTGTTAGAATGAAGAATTGAAGCATACCTCTATCAAAATAGCAAAAACAAGTGAATAAAGTTAGATTATTGAGAGAAAACTAAAACAAGAATTAAATAAAACTTAAAAATAAGAAGTAACTAAACTAAAATAAAATAAAAGCTAAAATTGAGTATGAATTAGATTATGATATAAATATAAAGAATAATATGATTTGACAAAAAATAAAATCAAAAAAGGAGGGAAATTTAAAGAATAAATAAAGATAAACGAGAAAAAGAAAAGAAAAGCAAGAAAAGGAAGAAGAAAAAAAGTACATAAAAAAATAATGAATAAATGTTTATATCATTATCTCTTTTTATTATATAAAATATAATTAAAATAACAAACAAAATGATGAATAAAATTAGATTATGGAGAAAAATAAAAAATAGAGAAGGAAAAAGAAATAAAGATATTGAAAAAACAAAGATAAAATAGAAAACCAAAAAACACAAAAACACAAAAACAAAGAAACCAAATTTATTATGGTGGAAGAAGAAAATAAACAATAACATGATTTAGGAATAAAATAAATGGACAATGAGTGATAAAAAAAAAACAAAAAAGAGAGTAAAATAGTAGTGAAATTACTTTGAGAAAAATATCAAAATAAAATGAATAAATAAACATAAAAAGAAAAAAGAGGAAAAAAGGAAAAAAGAAGAAAATAGAGAAATGAAAATAAAAAGAATAAAAGATTGACCTACAAAGGCTACAAGGAAGTAAACTTTTACGTAATGAATTAGAGGTACTTCTTATTAAAGGATATTTAGTTGTAAATAATTTGCTTCTATAGGACATATATGCAGTTTTTTCAAAAAGGAAAAACTGTTGCAGATATCATATTTAGCCATGTTGCAGACATATTATATATCCATGTGGCTAAATATTGAACTTAGTGACTAAGCTTATGTTTAGCAATATGGAAACCAAATAAGCCACCATGTGTGGTGACTAATGACTTATAATGTTATTTGTCAACCAACATGATGGCGATAAATATGTTTAAGGTGGATTGAAATTTTACTTTACTTTGCATTTTATAAACAATTTCTATCTTTATCTCATTTCCATTTATAAAAACTTTTCATCTTTAAAAAATTTTCCATTTTAGAATTTATTTGGCTTTGTATTGTGTTTTATTTTATAACACATTATCAGCACCAAGCTCTGCCAATTCGAGCAAATATTATAAAAGG
>JBDJHY010643334.1:1773-16145 GCA_039654485.1 Withania somnifera | reverse complement strand
TTGGTTTCTTATACAAAGTGACTGTAGGTTTTTGGTGATTTATTAGTTGGATTTTTGTTTTATACCTTTTTCTCTTCTTTCCAACTCATTATTTTCTACACTTACCCCTATATTATTGTATATATTTATTGGTCTAGTTGAGTTGAGATAGTGCCATCACAACTTGGGATTTTGGATCATGACACATATATATGGAATGAAGATTATTGAGAGTTTATTGCATATTCATGAAATTTATTATCTTAAAAGAAATAGCAATTGGAGAAAAGCTACAAAACTTCATCATAGTAACCAAAAAACCTATTTTGGTGTTTCTATTTGAGTTTGTATTATTGAATATCAAAGTTTTTTAAGTTAAATACGATAGTAAATAGACTTTTGAGTTTGTAAGCGGATAAATTATGAGTTGTAATCTCTTTTATTATTGAGTTTTGTAAGTGAGTTGAGAGATCTGGAAGTATATTTGGCATTAAATTTGTGAGGTATGTAACAAGAAGAGGGTTTATCTTTGTAGAGAGTTTTTGAAGTTTGTATCAAGAAGTGGGTTTGGCTTTTTGAGAGTGACTAGTTGTGTCCAAATGATTAGAGTAGACTGTTTGATAGAGTTTGAGTGGTTGGGTTCTAGGATTGTTGAGTTGTAACCTTGAACACTATCTTTGAAGTTAGTGGAAGTTGTTTATACTTCCTAGAGCGAGGAGGTTTTCCATGATAAATTGTTATTTTCTCAATTGTTTTATTGTACACTTTTCTTAGTAGTTAAACTTTGTTCACCTAATGCAGTAGCACTTTATTTTAATAACTTACTTTTTCCTTAGACTCAAATCTATTCTGATATCAAGCTAGTTGTTGGGTCCTAAATATTTTAACTTGTAACTTTGTGTGTTCTTAAATTTATCATTTAGACAAACTTAAGAACCTGGTTCCCAAAGATTACCATTTGGTATAATAGTCTTTCACCAAGTATTGGCACGTACGTGCTCATACTCAAGATGATGGTAATGACCCTCTTCATATCAAAATTGAAATAAAACTTGTATGCTCACGTTTACCACCTTGCACTCATGCAATCATATTCGTGCCAAATGTACCTAAGTTTGGTACAAACATATAGTATAAATCAATCTAGTTTAGGTTAGTTGGTCAAAGCATTGATAGATAAGGCAAAGATAACTTCCATCCAGGATGAATGATCCCAAGAGGGGAGAAATTATAATTGTAACACTTGAGGAATTGTTCATATATTCTTACGTCTTCTTAGCTATTATAGAGTTCCAAAATTTAGTGCTTAGACCCCTAGAACATATAAAATATTTGATTGAATGGGAGTACATTTGATCAAGTTCATATAGAAATAGTACTGGTGTACCATGGAAATAGTACTGGTGTACCATGGAGCCTAGTCCTAGAAATGAGCATTACTTTATAGAGAATATTGCAAGGGGATTCTTCCTATCCTCCACACTAGGTGGCATGAGTTGACGCCTATTACTAAAATTGGGCAGCACGCGTTGGACCTTTTGTATCTCATTAACGGAATATAATAATTTCCGATATTACATTAGCCTATTTCTACTTTGTCTTGACCTCCAAAAGTAATAATTAAGTGGGAAATATGTTCTAAATTCCTCATTTCTCACATTCCAACTTCAGTTATCAGTTAGAATTCTCTCAATCTAAAATCTAGGGTTTATCAAACCAAGCTCAATAATAAAGAATTTCCTCAAGATTCTCAGTTAGAAACATTGGACATAAGATATGTGGATACTGAATTAGAGTTTCTTTTCACTTTCATACTCGAAAGTTCATTGCTCAAGCCTTAATTTCTTGATTTATTATCTAGGATTGTTGCCTAAAGTTTGTTAAATATTTCATATTTAGTACCTTATGATATTTTCATGTTTAAGATAATGCATTAGTTAAAAGAATCTCTAACCATATTAATCTCTCAATTATATTTTACAAATTTAGTTTACAATCTATAAATACACACATGATGCATGACGCACAAGTTCTACAATACATATGGTTTAACTTAGTAATCCTTATGTATTTAGCTTTTCGATCTTACTATATCATATACGGGAATATTCCAACTTATTTTATGATATTACTTTAGTTATCCAATTTAATTACCTTTAGTTTCATCATGATTTTAGATTCAAATTCTTACGTGTTACATTCCTATATACTCAGTACATTAAAATTACTGACATATAATTTTGTCCCTATATTTTCTTATAATATTGATTAAGGTGCTCCTTCCTAAGCATGTGGATTTCTAGGATCAATATAGCTTCTAGCTTAAACAGTGGTGGGTCCTCATGTCTTGAGGGTAATGGTAGATTAGTCAACAGTTTAACATGGTTGTTATTTTAGTACATTTATTTTTAGTATTTAATGTTATCTTGATACATGTTCTAGCCACTCCCCAGTCTATCATAGTAGAGCCTTTCAGACAAGTGATAAGTAGTATTGGTGTTATTTAGTTTTTTTTAGTTTAATACAATTATCCTACTATAGTTCTATTTGTAGTTCTTCTTATTTTCAAATATTGTTTTAAAGTGGTGCCAGATACAAGGTTTAGCTCAGGCCACTTGTGGTTCCAAGTAGTTTATCCTGACAAGGGTACAGAGTCAAGGCATGATAAACTATGTACCATAGCACAAGATTTAAGAGTCTTAAGATGTATTAAAATCTATGTTTAGTATATTCTCTATTATGGGTGTGAAGCACACCTGACTCATAGTAGAGAGGCTACCAAACGTTTAGGAAAAGATTCAATTATTCATCATCTCATTCATGCTATGGAGTCTATATCTATATTTATTTATCTTATGCTTTACAAATTTTCACGTCATGCCTTCTCATAGATAAGGTGTATAGATTAGGTCTAGTTTCCAGTTAACAACCAAGATCAGGCCTAGCTGCTCCAGTCATTCCAGTAGTGCTATTTGCTCATCCTCGGTCTCTGAACAATAATGTTACCAATGTAGTTTTTAAACTCCATTAAGATCCTGACTTACGAAGTCAAAACCAAGGTAGATCGACAGGGAATGACACTATTACATGAGGGTGCACCAAGTACAGCTAGGCTCTGTGAGTTTCTCTAACTAAACCCGCAAAAATTCTTTAGGTTGAAATTAGGAGAGGATGTAGAAAATTTCATAGAGGAATTTGAGAGGATCTTTAGTTCATGCAAGTGAATGAGGTGGATAGTGTTGATCAAGTTGTATATCAACTCAAGGAGGCTAATAAGATCTGGTTCGAGCAGCAGAAGAAAAACAAAAGGGATGTTAATGTAACATTAGTATTTATCATACTTAAGGAGGACTTCTTGGGATAGTTGTTTCCCTATGAGAAAAGATGGGATATTTTCATTAGTATACTAACTTAAATTAGGGCTCAATAAGAGTGAAGGACTATGGGATCATTCTTAATCAACTATCAGGATATGCTCTTCATATAGTGGTAGACAGAAGGAGTAGAATGAGTCAGTTTATGAATTGGCTTAACCCTCATATGATGCAATAAAGCATGGTAGAGATGTTTACTGGAATTATAGATGTCTAATGGCTCAAGGTTAACCTAAATTAGGTCAAAGTATATAAATAAAAGCTCTGAGAAGAATTTCACTATAAGAGGACCAAGACTAGAGGTTTAGAGTGTAGTCAATAGAAGCCTAGTAGGGGAAGTAGGCCATTGCATCAGCAAAAATTGTTAGCTCTATCATTATCATCAGCCAGTGACTATACTCAATCATTCATGCCTCATCATGACTAGAGAGGTAAGGAAATGGGTACCTAGTCTCAACGAAGCATTGTAGGAGAGAGTACACACTTTTCTTGCAAAAAGTATGGGAAAAATTATCAAGGGAAGTACCTATATAGAAAATAGGGTTTCCTTTGATGTGTACATATTGGCTACAGATTAAGTAATTATCCTTCTTCTAGATTGGGAAAAAGTGGTAACAAGTCTCATTCTACCATTTTAATATCGTTGTCCAGTCTCCCAACATAGAAAAGTGCTACTTGTAGTGTGCTGGTGGTGGTCAAAACCAAAATTGTCTTTATAAACTTTGATCATGTCATGACTAGAAGGATTTCCTAGATGTTGTCACTGGTATTTTACAGGTTCACTCTGTCTTAATGTCTTTGCATTACAAGTTATAGGGGCTACTTTATTGTTTGTTACTCACTATGTTTAAATAATGTTTGGAGTCGGTCTTGAACAACTCCTAAGCCCTTTTCATTCTCTACCTAGTAGGTGATTCAGTTAAAGCATAGAGAGTTTACAGAACTTATCCAATCTCAATACTTCAAAAAATCACCTAAATAGACTTAATAGAAATAGGCATGATTGATTCTTACATAATACTTGACATGGATTGGTTGTGTTCATGTTATGCCTTAGTTTATTGATGGATTGCCATGGTAATTACAGTTCCATAATAAAATAGTCCTAGAATCTAATGGATAGTAGTTTAGTTCCTAACGGCTATTTTATTTCTTAGATTAAGGATAGAAAACTTATTTCCAAGGGTTGTGTCTATCGTCTAGTTTGGGTTAGGGATAATAAATCTAAAACTCCAACTCTCTATTTAGTTCTAGTTATTAGTTAATTTCTATAAATCTTTCTTGAGGATCTACCCAGAGTTCATGCAAATAGGGATATCGACTTCGAAATAGACCTTGTTTCTGATACTCAACATATATCTATTTCTCAATATAAAATTTTTCTATTAGAGATCAAAGAGCTAAAGTATAAGAGACCTCTTAGAGAAAGGATATCATGTTTCACTTTTTGTGTAAGAATAAATGGATCTCTTAGAATTGGCATAGACTACTATCAGTTAAAAAAGTCACTATCAAAAATAAGTATCCTATTCCGAGGATTGATAACATCTCCGGTTAAATTAAGAGAGGCATTTTATTCTCTATGATTGACCTTAGATCGAGTTATGATCAGTTTAAAGATAAGTAATTTGGCATATCTAAGATAGTTGTCACAACCAAGTATGGTCCTTTGTGTTTTTACTTATGTCCTTTGAGTTGACCAATGCTTCTAAAATTTTTATGGACCTCATGTACTGAATGTGCAAGCAGTACTTTGATATGTTCATCATTATGTTCATAAATGACATTCTAGTGTACTCTTAAAGTGAGGAAGAGTGTGTTGTTCACTTGAGAATTATGTTGTAGACCCTTTCGGACCCAGGACTACAATTTATATGCAAATTTCTCCATTTGTGAATTTGGTTTGAGTTTAGTTACCTTCCTTTTCCATGAGATTTCTAGTGAGGAAACTAGAGTTGATTCTCAGAAAATAAATATAGTAACGGAAGTAGACCCACTTCTCCTTCAAACATTTAGAGTTTATCATATTTTGTTTGTTATTGTAGAAGATTTTTAAGGGTTTTCATCCATATATTCCCCCTTTGACAAGATTAACCTAGATGAAAATCACGCTCCAATGATTTTATAGTTTTGATTAGATCTTTCAAGAGTTGAAAAGTAGGTAGACTTTTAACTAACTGTTGACCTTTCTAGAAAGTACATATCATTTCATAGTCTATTATGATGCTTCTAGAGTTGGACTTGGTTGTATCCTTATGCAAAATTGTAAAATTCATAGGTTATGCCTCTATACATCTTAAGTTTCATGAGAAGGATTATCCCATTCATGACCCTGAACTAGCAATAGTTGTTTTCACCTTAAAGATATTGATGCACTATCTTTATGGTGTCCATATAGATTTTTGTAGTATGTATTCACTTTAAAGGAGCTGAATTTTCATTAGAGAAGATGGTTAGAACTTCTAAAAGACTATGATATGAGTGCTATTTAAAATTTGGGTAGGCTAATGTTGTTGCTAACGCCCTTAATACATTTTCTATAGGCAGTGTGTCCACGTTGAGAAAGAATATCAACAGTTAGTTAAATATGTGCACCAACTTATTTGGTTAGGTTTTCATCTTGTTGAGAGCGACGATATTGGTATGGTAGTTTAGAATGCTTTAGAGTCATTATTGATTGTGAGATAATGGAAAAGAAAAATAGCTATTAAATTTTCATGAAGCTTAAGGATACTTCTCACTAGAAAATAGTTTGAGCCTTTCTCCCGAGGAGGAGATTGGGTACTTTATTATTAGGTTATCATGTGTTCTACATGTATATGTGTTGTGAGAGAATATCCTGTTAGAGGCTTATAGTTCTCGATATTCAAGCCAACCAGGTTCCACCAAGATTTATGAGACTTGAGGGAAATGTATTAGTGGACTGGCATGAAGAGTCATTGAATATTTTGTAGCTAGATATACCAGCTATCAGTAAGTTAAGGTTGAACAACAATGACCTGGATGTGTGAATCAGGAGTTTAAGATTTCTACTTGGAAGTGACTTCGAAAATAAGTATTTAGACTCCTAGAATGTATAAAAATTATTTGGATTGCATGGGAGTAGTATATTTTATCTGGTTTTAGAAGTAAGCACATCTCATGATCCACAAAGCCTAGTCCTTGAAATGATCTCCACACCATAGAGCATCCTTCCAAGGGATTTTCTATGCTCTGTCTTAGATGGAGCGATGTTGTGCCTATTCCTAAAAATGGGTGACACGTAGTGGACCTATTAGTCTTGATAACACACAACAATAATATAGAGTATACTTTGGCACTTCTAGTATAATTACACATCAAGAGAGTAGGGGTCAAACACACGAGGAATGTGATTTAGACTTCACTAATGAGTGTTTCAATTCACAAAGAGTAGGTGATATTGGTTAATTAATATGAAAAAAATAATGTGGTTTTTATTAAAAAAGGAGTATCAATATAAGTAGTTATAATTGAAAATGGTTGGTTCAAACTTATAAAATCCTAGAGATGATAACAACTATGGAATGAACTTGGGAGTGTGCAAATATGGTGATCAATACTTGTATGGGTAATTAGGATTTAGTTCAAATCAATAGTAGAACATGGATAAGATGGGTACAAGATATGATAGGAATGTATTTGAATCACCCAGCAACTAACCCTCACCTAATTCTCTCAAATTAGCAAGAATTCAATAGACCCAACCTACTACTTCAGTTAGATTCTTTATCTCTAAAGAACCCTATAAGATGAACAATAATACATCTCAGTGTTTGTATTTATCCGTCCATCATATTTCCATTATTCATGAAAAATAAGACATCTAATAATTTGTATAAAGTTTCAAACCTCAATCAATGATCACTTAATGGAATAATTAATAAATCCATTTTCAGTTCATGATACATTAACTAAAAACCCAATGCCCATATCAATTAATTAAAACCCCATAAACAAGCACACCCCTTAAAAAGCTAGTATCCCAAAATAATGGGTAAATAAAAATACATATCTAATAATAAGTTCTACTCTGTCATAGGTGAAGTCAAAAAGATAAAATTGTTACAGCTTTGATGTAATATCATTACCCAATAAACTCTACAATCTAGAAAATTTAACAATCCAAAGTATTATCTCTTGAAAATCTGAAGAAAGATGATGAATAGGGGTTTTAAGTTCAAAATTTATATTTATTCAAGTGGAAAAATGGAGCAAGAACCCTAAAAGAAATATGCTCTTGTGGAGTAATATGTGTACCACCAGGAGCGTTTGCAGTCCGCCACTTGTTCGTAATGATCGCTAGTCTTCAGGTAGTCTTAAGTACGTGTATAGTCTTAGTGTATACCTCCATTTAAGATGGTGGGCCACAATTATATGTACTTTGATCACCATATTCACTTCTTTGTTTCTTAGTTTTTTGGTAGTTTGGGCAGTGAGGTACTCATCTTAGCGGTGAGTATTAGGACCACCAACTTTCTTCTCTTAATATTTAAATGTTAATTCTTACATCCTTTTGTCTACTTTGTGATGTTTTAACTCTTCGAGGAAAATTTTGACTCGAACCTTAAAAAGTTAATCAAACCAACATTCAAACTAGAAAAAATGGCATTGAGGACATGCATTTTCTTACCATTTTACGATAAATGAGTTGAACATTTCCCACTCATCGACACCCCTAACTTAAATATTTTATCTCCTTGAGTAAATCAAACATATACAACACAAGACAAAAACTACAAATTGTACTTTTTTGGAATTCATACACATTCATCAATTGAAAACTTATGGCCCTCAAGAATTTTGAAAGAATTGAAACAAACTTTATAACCACCCACTCAATTCATGAGTCATACACTTCAAATATTCATTCAAAAATTTCACACCATGTGCATGCCTATAGATTCAAAACAAATTCAATCAGTACACAAGACAAATGGAATTAGAGTGTCGTCACACTAAGAAATTACTCATCACACAATACAACATATCAATAATAAAGGGGATACATTAAGAACCCACTCTCAAAAATACAATCACATGTAAGAATCCCAAACCATTGGCTTACCCATATTTTCCAATACAACACAATCAAGAACACAACTCATTAATATACCTGAGGAATTCTCCTCGACCAGTAATATAGGCCAAGGGTAAGGTAGGATAGCATTTGATATTATTGACTCAACTAACTCAAAGCACTTTGTGAGACCTTACTAAACCATTCTTTTCCAACAAATGCTTTCACTTTGTTCTTCTAATTTAACATTCCTTTGCATTTATCTGTATCACACATTTGACCTTCCTTCTCTTTTTTAACTAGTAACTCTTTTATTTCAATACTTACATGCAAACACTACAATATTTTTGTATTCTTATCTTTTGTTTTTTTCTATTTTTATTCATATGTAAGTACATTTAACATACTAGAGAGAATGAATTCACACCCTTGAACATTTGGCATCATCCACTTTAGGTTAGACCCAACTTTCCAACACCCCCAAATTAGGCTTTTGTCCTACATTGTATCATTGACGCACTTAAGGTCTCTGATGTGGTTTTACTTCAAAAAGAGGCATTATAAGAGTGAATCATGTCTTGTAATGCATTCATCAATAAAAGAAGGTTCAAGTCTAAAATTAGGAAAAGTAAGGTCACTCAACTCATCATTTGGAAGACTAACAAGGTCATTTAAAGGTTCACTCTATCTAGATGGCCTAATGTTATATCTCCAATTATCACAAAGTCTAAGACTTATAAAGGACTAATGAGGCAAGTTTTGTATGGAACTCGTGTCATGTACTAAATTTAAAACTTCACCACATATGGCACCCAATTCACTCTTAATGCAATATTTTTAATACTCCAATCTTCATGCCACATTTATTATAAAATTGATGGATGATAATCACACAATCAACAAAAGATTCCTATGATCTAACAAGAAGTGCTCGACTACATCAACTTGGTCGATTCACATTATGAAAATCATGGGAACATTTTTTAAGAAATATCAATCCTATAAAAATCAATTTATGAACTAAAACACAACCCAACATGATACATGATTTCATAATAGTTTCAGTCAAGGATATGCTCTATCGATAGTGCAAACTCTTAATAAAGCCTTGCTTGAAAAGGAACTAAACTATCGGCATCAAAATTTTAAAAGAAAAACTAGAGAGAAATAAAACTAAAAATAACACTAAAACTTCATCAAAACTTACTCTAAAATATATATATACACATTAAAGAGTATCTAAATAACAGAATTAGAATCAACGAGAGTGAAAGAGAGAGTGTGAATATAGTTATATTGACAAAAACTAAAAGAAGTAATAATGTTGCCCTCCTACATAAATGGCATGTATTTTCCTCTATGAAATGGGACAAACAAAAGGATAACATAGAGAGGGAAGGGTCTATTGAGTAGTCTAGGTCTGAGGTAAAGAGAGGGCATGAACGCCTCTTTTATCTGTTGGTGCATTAGACTGATTAAATGTATCTATCATATCCTTCGCTCTGCTATCTCCTACCGCTGATGTATCAACCATCAACCTCACCAATATCTTTATTAAGAAACAATCCTCTACATCATAAAAGCCTACAAATACATCATTTTTCTCTAAACTAGTATCAACCCCCTCTGTTTCTAGAATTGTGGTTGTAAAGTGTAAATATTATGGACTTCTAACATTAAAGATTGGTCAGAAAATATATTGACTAAGTCAGTGGTCGTTAACCAATCTACATTAGCACTAAGGCTTACAAGATCATCCTACATCTTCCACTAGTCAATTAAAAAAGATTTCTAGACTATGATGTCTGACCCTTATGAATTGCAATACCCAAATCACCCATCCATTTTCCATAATGCTAAATAGTAAAGATGAACACCATCATTTCCTTCTAAAGGGTTCTTATCACATCCTTACCTGATCCTGAACCAACGTATAAATTTAGGTCTCCAACCTCACTGTGATGTTGAATAAGTCACCTGACCTATCTTATATATGGATACTTATATCGATTGAGATCCCCGACCGAGAGCAAGTATTGGTGGTGCTGGTGTCTAGGTCTGGGAGCAGCATGTGGTATTGGTGTCCAAAATGAATGTGGCCTAAGTACCCTAGCAGTAATGGCAGGAGGTTGTACTAAAGTAACAACTGCTAGAACCTTTGATGTAGTGGTAGGTGGTGGAGTAAAGGATAGAGGAATGACATCCTCCTAAACAATATCAGCAACCTCAAAACCTAGTGACTTAAGATTAATAATTGGTTCCTTATCTACCACTGGATATGGAACCTTTACAGCTTTAAACTCTATCTCACTACTTCAAATATTAATAATGGAGTTCATTATGAACTCAAAATCAACCATAGGTCTCATAGGCTCCCATTCCCTTTGGCACAACTCACTAATAAGGTGGGGAAAACTATAAGAGTCTTTATACTATTAGCCCTCGCATCTATCTCTCATGTAATCACCATTGGCACATTAACCATCTCTTGAGATAAAATGGAACCTCAAAAATTTTCCTTTGGATAGAAGAGATAGACTCATGATGATTAGGCATAAGGTTGGCAGAAATAAAGGTGAAGCAATACCTTGCTAGAATGTGAATAGGATTCTTCTTGATCTCTAAACCTGGTGCAAGCCATGGATATGATGCATCACTCAAAAAGGATGATAACCAACTACGTATATTATCAAGATGTACATTAAACCATTCTATCATAAAATTTTCACTCTATAACTTATACCAAAGGTCTCATTAATTGTATCCACATCAAAAAAACCAATAACACTCGGATTAAAAACACTATTGGGAAGCACTTGTTGTTTGTCTTTCTTGGCCTTAGGTGGGAACTTCCACACCCGTGTGGGAATCAACTTTGTAAATGGCCTTGTGTACTTTCTTAAGCCATGCAACTTTATTCCCTCAAGTTCAAAATACAACTTATCTTGCAATCCCTCAGTGAATTGATGTTTTTTCATTAATATTTGTTTGTTGGCCTGGGATTTCGAATCTGTTCAATCTCTGAACTGCTTTTGTATAGGGTTGTTGTCACTTTCTATTATTGGTTTTAAAATCTGTAGGATAATGCACAAGAGTGGTGCTACCCTTACCCATTGCCTCTTCCTCAAAATTAGACCAGCACACAAGTAACAGATTAAAAGGATCATTATCTAAAGACTCTTTAGGTTTACCCAGAATTTTTTTTTAGGGTTGTGGTCTCTTTTTTCTTTCTTGTTTAGGATTGGGTTCAAAATAATAATAACGTTGGAATTTGATTGGGTGTGTTTTTTTAGATATACTCTTCTAAGGATTCATGTATCAGTATAAAAACAACACGCATGGTAACCAATCGAATTGATAAATTAAATAAAAAAATTTGCAAGAACTGACCTCTAGACCCTTGGAAGACCTCCAGCCTTTTTGGAGGTTCACCTCCAAAGTTGAAACATGTACTTCAACAATGGTTCACCAATTTCAACATTATTTTCAGCAAAAGTACCAACTTTGTGTACAATGTTTTGAAATCTAAAGTGAAAATAAATGTTATTTTTCCCTTAAGAATTTCATCACTTTGATGGGAAATGTTCTTTAACACTTTAAAACTAATAAAATACAACCCAATAACCTTACCCCAATAGAGATAATTCAACCCTATAGAAAATTAGGCATTAAAACTCAATCAAACCAATTGAAATCATGCCAAGTAACTAGAGTGTACGCATTATGCACACACTTTGGGGTTTAAATCATCTATCTAACTACCACCCCCCGAAAATTTCAGGTCACGATAGAGTCCACAACCCTCCATTAGACAAGCATAACCCTATAACCCGGAGCTATGCACAATATGCTATAACTCTCAGAATGATCAAAGCCGTAAAGGAAATATTAACAATACATAAAAACAGAGGCCAACAACAAAACATACCAAATTCGAATTCCAAAAAATGATGTCAATGCCATGTTGAGCTACTATATAGGAAAAATGAAAGATACAAAATACAAAGTCCCTCCTAGCAGGTAGACAATACAAGGCCTATTGTGGATCGAATGAAACAAGCCAAGTAAAGGAAACCACGGTTGTCTCAGACGACAAAGCTCACCATAATCTCCACAGTTAACTAGATCTTCTTCGCACGATCACCACGACGCAGATAACTCCTGCCTCTATCTACACCACAAAAAAGGTACAAAAGTACAGCATGAGTACCAAATAAGGTACCCAGTAGACATCATTAGGCTAATGGGTTAAGAATAAAATGCAAGTTATAGAACGAGGAAGTAAGACAGGTCGGTAATAGTAGAGAATAACAAAGAAAAAGTAAAAACTAATAATAGAAAGAAGAGAAAGATATCAAATGTACTAGTACAGAACTACATGAATTAAACCAAATGGGTACTGACTACAACCTCTAAAACCAATACCATAACGAAGTAAGGAAACATACCTGTGCTCCAGCTCAGTCAGACTTCACTAACCACGATACCATGTAAGCAAGAACCACGAATAAGGATCAAATAGAAGGATAATACTAAATGCAGAAAAAGAAAACACACAAGAACTTGCCGACATCATATACCATCAGTAAGTACAATCAGCACAGTATATCCTACCAAGTGCCCCATCTCGCCGGTAAGCACAAACAACATAACAAAACCCACCATGACTCCTCCCTTAAGCCCGACGAGTACACACCATACTAAGGAAAATAGAAAATACTGCAGGAACGTAAAGTAGTCAGTATCCACCTTGGAACACACCCCCTGTCAGTGCCGATAGAAAAAATAAGGGCCTAGCCCTTTAGTGCTAATATCAAAATGAGGGACCAACCCTTTAGTGAAAAATATCAAAATGAGGGCCCATCCTTTAGTGCCAATATACATCCAACAACAAATATACAAGAGTAACAATACAGTAGTAGCAATAAGGTAACTAACAATGAAATCGGAGTCTAGGATCGGCCAAACGCCACCAGCTAAGAGGATATCTCACCACACTCATCGTGAAACAAGTGAAATAACTTTCAGGGTTGGTGGCCCCTACACGGTGGACAAGACCTAGGCATACAACGCACACACTCTATGCCCTCTTACAGGCCCCCGGGATCCAATAATGAATAACAATAGAGAAATGAGGATCAACCTAAGTATCCCATCCTACATTGCTAGCCATGCCACAAGCATAATAATATTAACCCAGTCTAAATTGTGTAAAATAACCTAGCCTACCTTGATGCCGATGGAAATCCTCAAAGTGCGGAAGACGTGGATTTGAAGCTCCAATACAGTTAAAACCACCCAAGACAAAACAAAATACAAGCCTAGGGTCAAAATAGGAATATAGAGACCCATGTTTCAATTTAGTAACCCATCTCGAGAAGCGGACCCCAAAATACACCTATGGGACCCATATCTTGAAATATTAATCTAAAAATACCAGCACGAAGGTCTTGGCTCAAGGAACACGTGGTTTGATTTTAAGCGTAAACAGACCACTAGAATGTCCTCAAAATAACTCGGAAGCAGTGTGATCAAAAGTGCAAAATGTTGCACAAACACCGTAAGTTGAAACAGGAGAAATACATAACCAGAATAGGGTGTCACCTAAACACTAAGCATTAATTAGCAAAAGTGCAAGAATTAACCACAAGTTAACTAAAAAATTACGGTAAAATAGCTGTAACAATTCAAGGACCAACAATGGAGAAAAATCATCAATTCATGGAATTAACGAAGGAAAAATGATTGCCAACGAGAGGGAGAATAAGGGGGACCTTGGGGAGGGACTTCCCTTTAATTTGGTTATGTTTTGAATAAAAAATTCAGCCTGGACGAAGGAGAAACTGAAAAAATGAGGAAGTACTCTGCAAATTCGAGGAAATAACTTACATACTATAAGGCCTTTGTTCATCGCGATTGTGTGGGTAAAGGACACGATCGGGATGCGATAGGCTGCCAGTCATTGCGATCGTGTGGTTAGG
>JBDJHY010643223.1:0-16147 GCA_039654485.1 Withania somnifera | reverse complement strand
ATGTTAAAAATTAAAAATAAGAATAATAAACTTGAATTTAACCAAGGAGAGATGTTACCACCAAGTTTGAGCAATTTTAGAAGTGTTTTTGAAGTGGGCTTGACCGCCGTCCAAAGGGGGCAACTGCCGTCTTGGGCAGTGAGGGGAAAGGGCTGGTAGCTAGGTGACCATTGTATGAGGGTGGTCTGCCGTCTCTCTTGGCATTGGAAGCCTGTTGACCGCCGTCCCTTGTAGTATACCACCGTCTTGGGCAGTAAGCCTGGGATGCGAGCGGATTTTTCTTCCTTCTTTGCAATTACTTTTGTACCCCCAAGCTTTGTGTTTTCCCACCAAAATACTTTAGTTCAAACACCTTTTTCACTCAATTTGAAACTCTAATTGGATCAAACAACACTCCTTGAAGAACACATTCAACAAGACTTGTATTATGGCAAGAACACCAAATTAAAAAAAAATGTTCAAAAGGCCTCAGAATTCAACGAAAATTGAAACCTAGGGTCCTTATGACATGTAGAATCAAATTATAAACTTTAAACACCAAATATAAACTTTGAGATACGGATGAATGATCAAACATACTTGTTCTTCATCTTCTTTACATAAAGATATAATTCTTTTGGAGCCCAGAAATCGACTTATTCAACATGAATTTGAGTTCGAAATAATTCTTCTCTATGTTTAAGAAATAATTATATCAACTTTTGGAGCCCGAAAACTGACTTAATCTACACGAATTTGAATTTGAAAATCTGGAAACTAAGAACATGAAGAACTTAGAACTCAAATTTTAGAAACACATCAAAAACTCCACCAAGCACTACCAAATTCGAACCCTAAGCTCCTTGATACATAAGAATTATTTTTCAATACCCATAAACTTCAAATTCTAACAATTCAACTCCAAATCAATTGAGGTGTTACCCAAAAACCAAAAAAATGAAATTACCTCAATTCAACTCCGATTTGGAAGAAATTTGAACCAGGTGATCCTTGCAATATATAATGGATTAATTTTAACTTTTCAAACCTCAAATCTTCTTCAATTGATCCCAATCTCAAACTTTATTCAAGCCCAACCTTCAACGATGATAGTGGTAGCAAATCAACTCCAATTTAATCTAAATTTGAAACATTTTATTCGAATTACTAGGAGAATAATTCCTAATAATCAAAATCAACAAAAAAAAAAAACAATTAAACTTGGATCAAATTTTCAAAAAATTATTGGATTTTTTTTATTTTTTTGTGCTTTTTGAGTTTTACAACCTAGGATTCTAATCCATTGAAGCAAATAACATGTCTAGGCTCTAATACCAAATGATATGGATCTCGATCTAGGAGGATCTCGATATATATTGTTAACAAATGATGAAAATGATAAATTGTGGAATGAACAAAATTAAAGATAGAATGAGAATTTGGAGATGAGAAGTAAAGAATACGAATATCTAATCTGAATTCTCGAATCAACTAAAAGGAGAAGAGAATGAAGTTCAACGATTGGAAACTCGTTCGATTCCACAAATGAGTATCACGATTTGACTTCCATGACAAGAGTTCAGAATCAAAAATGGATGGACTCCATTCCTAAATTCCCTATTCTAAGCCTAAACTACTACAAGCTTACAAGCATGATTTGATTTCTTCCAAAGCTCAAGAATGGAAAAAGTCCTAAAAAATTTGAATGACTATCTATTTATAGAGGATCAACATTCATTGTTTACACATGAGTCTAAAAGTGATACCAAATTTCAAATTGACCTATAATTTTTGAGTCATTTCCAAAAGGCCCTTCATGTCTTCAAATGTCTCCCAAGCTATCTTCCAAAATCGGGATCCCCTTAATTGGTACTCATGTACGCCATGTAGGGATCCATTTGGTGCCTCAAAATCAATTATGTCACAGCTCTTCTAAGTTGGGCCTCAAAGTGTGTTCCTAACATGAGCGGTGCTTTCCAGTGCATTATCAATTATAGTCATGAACTTTCATCTGTCTAGAGGCATAAGCTACCACCTAACAAAGTTGCATCATAACCCTATTTGTAACAAAGTCCTCAGAACCCTCAAACAAAGTAAAAATGAAGTCGAAGTCAACCATATTTGTAACTCTTGAAAACTCTTCTAACAAGCATCTGACCTCTGAAACATCACTTTCTTCAAGTAAAATTTGTTAAAGGAGAGTCTATGGGGGGAAGTCCCTAAATAAACTTACGGTAATACCTAGCTAGACTTAGAAAAGTTTTTATATTTGACGGGGAGTTAGGTCTAGGCCAATTTCTAATAGAATAAATATTTAGGCAACCTACTTGAATACCGTCATAGGAAATAATATGACCAAGGAAAGAAACTGGCAGAATCAAAAACACAAAATTAAGGAATTTAGGATAAGTTGACACTCTCTGAGGGTCTGAAGAACAACTTAAATGTGTTCTTGATACAACTCATAATCTGAGGGATCTCAACCCATATTAATGAATAAAAAATTAGAAAATAAAAGATATGCAAATTCAATTCAAATAGATTGAATTACTGAGAATTGGTGGAATCTACAAATAATTTTGAATCTCGGTTAACCTAATTGGAATTCAAACCAAGCAACAAATCGAGATAAATGATACACCCACGAATGTGACAACTCAATGATTGATTAAATGGATAGTATATGATAAACTAAAAGATAAACTCACTCCTAGATATTCAACATATAACTATGAGATTAATAGGCTGCGAATCTACCCAAGCTTTAATTAATACTAGATTAAGCCATGTTAGGATACACTCAAATTTGAGTAACCTCACAATATTACAAATCCAAAGTAAAATAAAACTCCAAAATAGAAATGCAACGTATTTATACTACTTCTACTTTCAATTATTATGATTAGGCCATAAAGTAAGTTAATATGATAAATTGACCCCCCAATTTTGGGATATCTTCAATTAATTCCCTTATGTATTCAATCACCTTCAAATCTATCTTCCAAACTTCCGATTGCTTCAATTTGCACCCATGTAAGTAATTTAAGCCAATTTTTATGCCTTGAGCCTTCCATATCTTGAATTCTCTTAGTTTCATCTCCACATGTGGGTCCGATATCATTGGTACTTTCCCAGGCATTTTCATCCTCCCCTTCTTGGAAAGGATTCGTTGTGGAATAAAAGGAAACACATACAAGACAAAACACAACATGAACCAAAACTTTCCTCTTGGTATGAGGGTTAGACATGGGTTAGTTTCAATAATGTCATATCCAAGGCAAACCAACACAATCGCATCTAAGAAGTCCCTATTACTAAAGAAAAAGGACAAAGGTGTAGAATATGGCAACATACTCTAAAGTTAACCACACCATCAAGGTCACTAACATATGGGCAACATACTCTAAAGTTAATTGCACCATCAAAGTCACTAACTATGTCAACCACACATGGAAAACTTGAAAAACATAATCAATCCATACCTTATGAAGATCTATAGACCCCTGCAGTGTGATCTCTGGGGCCAAAGGGGAAGAATACCGACATATTTGAATCTAGAAAATAAGCATTATGCATTAAAATTATACTACCTCCATAGCATAGGATCTCCACATGCGCATGTGCAACATCAATACCTAAGATTTAGGAAGGATAAGTAGCAAGTGTGTGCTCATAAGGGTAAGGTTATTGAATAGGACAACGTCAAGTAGGAACATACCATACACTACCATTTTTTTCATAATGAATATGCATTAACAACCATGGCATCATCATATGCGAAAAGATATTAAACGAATGCATTCATTGCATTCACTTCAATAGTCCACTCTAACGTCTTAATTTGCCTTTAGACAAGAGTGTTACAAAGAGTAAGAAAAAAGGATTAGGTACCAAGTGCACCCCCGGGATTCATCCTCATAATAAGAAATTTTGAATCCCAAAATTGGATATTATAAAAGTTAAGCATGTTGTGAATAAATACAAAAATTTGATATGCATCCAAAGGAACATGGTAGGTTGCATGATAATACAATCTTAATAAGTTGCAATCCATCCTAATGATAAAAACATAATCCCAAACATCACAACTTTGATACCATCCATATTTCGCACATTATGAACAAACAAGGAAATTTTTGTGGCATCTAATGCAACATGGTGATTCCCATGACCACACAATTTCGAGATTCTCATCATAATGTGAAGGATGTCATAATTCCACAATAAAACATCAAAAAATACAATGGGGTAGGTTTATACCTTAAGGTTGGCTACATGAATGTTTGACCTCCATGATTTTGTTGTTTAACCCTTAATTTATTGCATCTCTTTGGTCCATGTAGATTTTCCCACCTCATTCTTCTTATGAGTCATTTTAGTAGGTGAATCCTCCATTTTTATCTATGGGATAGATTCTCCACCCCTTATTAACAAAATGTACATCAACCCAAGAAGGTTTTTTCTCCCTGCGTAGAGTTCAATTTCCTTAAATGTCTCAAAGTTTGCAATCAAATAATATGAATTCAACTTGGATTGGAATCTCATCTTTTTGAGGTACTTCTTTTGATACCTTTTGGGAATTTTGCGCAATGTATTCCTATACAAGAGAAGACAAGGTACTATGAAAAATGCTAGAATCATGATTTAGCTTGTATCAAAGGCTCCATTTGGATAAGTTCCACTTGAATGTGTTTCTTTCCATCCTCAATTAGGAAACTCCTTGTCTTAGTATTTACTAACAAGTTCCTCCTTCTTGAGCCAAGCCTATTCCCATATTAACTCTCAACTCATCACCAAGATTCTTCTCCATTTCTTCCTTCTCAAGTGCCTTACAAAGTTGTCTCATGATTATATAGTCCTCACTCATGGTGTAGGATGTTGATGCTGTGTCAGTGATTTAATTCTAATCTTGTACGCTTTAAATAAAAAAAAGTACTTGTTTGGAGTATCATGATAATTGACACACCTATCAACCATCCAAGGAAACCCAAACAACAGATTGCATGCCTTCATAGGTACTACGTCATATAGCACTTCATCACAATACATATCAATGCATACGTTCATAATTTCTTGTATGGTCACCTCCGCTTCAAAATAATTGGTACATTGGAGTTTTTAAGGTTGGGGATTCTTTTGTGTAGGGAGGTTCAGTATTTCAACCATGTGACTATTTGCACTATTGATGCCACTCCTACCATTATTGACCAAGGAACATACATCATCCTTGATCCTAGACTTTGAATGAAATAGTTTCACACCTTGATCAAGTTCCTCTTTTGAGAGATCCCCAATGACTCTCATCAATTCACAAGCCATACTCAAATCATCCTCCAATGCTCTAACATTCAATAGGGAGGTCTCAACCTCATGCTTAATCAAAGGCTTATCAACATTACTCTCAACTTCACAAGCTTTCTTTACCTTGTAGCACAAAAGTAATTAATAAAGGTAACCTCGACGTCTTAATAGGGCACTCGTTATCAATATGTCTTAAAAATGGCATCTAGAAAAAAAAAACAAGCGAAGAAATAGAAGGACGAGGTGTATCGAAGTTACCTCCATGAACTTGGTCATTTGTATTTGGCAAGTAGCTAGCTTGGGTAGCTCGACTACCGCATTTTAATAGTCGATGACTCACTTTGATACATGCATCTCATAGTCCGATATACCTTTATTTCCATTATTCTCTCCTTGAAGTCCATACCTCTTCTCTTCAATACAAAACATGTCTCCACTATCCTGCCTCCCTTGATATCCCTTGATATTCCTACTAGTCATGCAATCATAACAAGAGATTTGAAAGGATCCTTCTCCATTACACATTTGTCGAAACCTTTATCTAGGCGTTTGGTATTGGAATTAGCTAGCCACAAAAGAAGATTGCTCTTTTAGCAGGTAGGTTAGTCGGATTTTTCATTTTGAATTTGGGTTCTTAGTTTGTCTAGAAAAGGTCAGGAGTAGTATGTGCTACCCTCCTTGTTCCTCCTTTCTCCCTTAAATGTCATGTGTTATCCCTTTTCTTTTTATTTGACCACCATATATTATAGAAAACACAAAGACGATTAAACACGAAGACGATTAATTGAAGTTAACCACACATCAATACCTTTTTTATTAGATATAGAAGTAGCATAAGATGAAGAATTATTTCTACAATAACTACTCCTATCCACATCACATTCTTCATCACTATCATCCTCAGAGTAGTAATACTAACTAGCATATAGTTCCTAATTATATGGGTTTTCACCTTCATCATTCAACTCATCTTCACACTTATTAGTATCACTAACATATTCATAAGGACCATCATATTCCTCAGAAGCCCCATTATCATACACATGAGTTTCATAATCACTCTCGCAGTTTCCCTCCCTACAAGTATAGATACCCATGTCACCTTCTCTATAGTATGAAGCTTTTTATTACATTTCCCTTTAGAGGTACCTACAAAACTCAACACACAAACTTAGTATAAAAATCCCCACGTCACTGGTATGTGAACTCATATTACTACTACGGAGTTACTTCCAAAGTTGTTTATGTTCCATGTCCGTCCACCTCAATTGAAGGTTGACGGTTACGTGGGTAGAATGGATTTTTATGACATTCAAAATTGAAAAAACAATGACTAACAGACTTGAATCAAGAATACTTAACGAATGTGTAAAACAACAACACAAATAGCACGAAAGAAAAACGGACACTAAAAGCTAATTAACAACTAAGTAGAACAAATACTAGTTGAAACCTAGTTGTAGAATAAAAAGAAAGGAATTGAGGCTTAAGAAAGGAAACTAATGATCAAGAAACTGTATTGGGCCACAAGAAGATGTTACCATAAAGTTTAGGCGACTTCTGGAGCTAATTTTGATAACAACTGACCATCGTATTCACGTCCGGACAACCATCCAAGAGTGGACACCGCCCTTTAGGGAAGTTTGTGGTGGGATGTAGGAACTGACCACCGTCTCTAGGGATTGGAATTTCTTTCTTGAGGACGGTGGGTTTTGGTGATAGGGTCTTGACCGCCGTCATAGGCAGTAAGCCTGAGACTTGTACGTATTTTCTACCCCTGTTCCTTATGCTTTCTCACTAGATTATCCCAATCAAAAACACCTATTCCACCCTATTGCAAACTTATTTTGGATCAAACTACAGAATTTTGAAGTTCCTCCACAAACAAGGTATGAATTTCACAAAAACACTAAGAACACTAACATTTCAAACACACTTAAATTAGTTTGGAATTGAACATAATTTTAAACCTAGTGTCCTTCTGACTCGAAGAAGTAGAATAAAAAAATTCTTCTCCTCCATAATTCAACGTATTTATAGGCCTAAATTTTACCTTCTTCATCTTCGACCTTTGAAGAACCCTATTTATGGTGAGTTCAAATTTTGAAGAAACTTCAACATTTAACCAAATAACACCAAATTGAGCTCCCACACTCTTCTTACTATGTAAAATCATTCCCACAACCTTCCAAGACTGGAATTCAATTTAATCAAAAGGAATTTGAGTTCTAAAATATGGACACTAAGAACATGAAGCACTTAGAACCCAAATTTTGGAATTTGACCAAAACTTTATCAATCTCTACCAAATTCAAACTGTAAGCTCCTTGATATATAAGAACAACCTTTCAACACTCAGAAGCTTAGGATTTCAAAAAACCAGCCCCAATATGTAGCTCAACTTTTAGATGCAAAATACGAAGAAGATAAATACCAAAAATTTCAAGCACCTCAAATCTTCTCCTGTTTGAATAAAATTTGAATTAGGAGATCCTTATAACATGAATTTGATAATTTTCAACTTTTTATACTTCAACCCTTATTCAATTGATAAAAAATTTAACACCTACTTTGAGCTCAAGTCTAAAAAATAGTAAATATATTAAATCAACTCCAATTAGATTATAATTCAATATCTATGACTCAAATTACTAAAGAACAACTCCTAGTAATAAAATTAAGAAAAAAAACCCAAAATTAAAATGTCACAACCAAAAGTCTCAAGTCATGATGGCGTCTACAACACTCTTGTAGACAAGCCTAACCCTATAGCTAGGAGCTATGTGCAGCGGGGTATAAACTCTCACAATAACCAAAGCAGAAACTGAAGGTAAAATTAACATAATAGCATAAGTGAACAAGGAATGATATAAAACTCGAATCCCAAAACCATGTATCAGTGGCATGTGTAGCTACTATACAGGATAAGGAAAAGATACAAAATATAAAATCTCCCCTAATGGGTAATACAACAAAGGGCCTTCTTTGAACGGAATGAAATAAGCCAAGTGAAGGAAACCACGATCATCTCAGACGATAAAGCTCACTGTAATCTCGTAGTCAACCGGATCTACTCCGCACGATCTCTGCGATGCTGATAACCCTTGCCTCAATCTGTACAATGAAAAAGGTATAGAAGTGCTGCAGGAGTACCAAATAAGGGGCCTAGTAGACATCATCGGCCGACTGGGTTAAAATAAAATGCGAATAATAAAGCAAGGAAGTAAAATAGGTTGATAATAGTACCACAAATTATTAGGAAGCAGTAAAACTACTAATAAGCAAAATAGTAAGATATAGAAAGTACTCATAGAGAACTACAAGAACTAAACATGATGGGTACTGACTATAGGGTCCAAATTCTGAAACCCGTAACGGAGTAAGGAAACATATCTATGCTCCAGCTCAGTCAAACCTTACTAACCATTATACCAAGTGCGCAAGAACCAAAATAACGATCAAATAGAAAAATACTACTTAATGTGGCATAAAAGTAAACAAACAAGAACCTACTAGCATCCAATACAACCGTTAAGTACACCAGAACAACATATCCTACCTGGTGCCCATCCCGCTAGTAGGCAAAAACATCACAACAAAACCCACTGTGACTCCCCCATTAAGCCCGATGAGCACATAACATACCTAAAGAAATACATAAAGGTGCAAGAAAGTAAAGTATAATAGTATCAACAATGGGCACACACTACTTGTCGGTGCTAGACACACCCCTATTAGTGTCAATAACATCATCGGACACACACCCCCTGTCAGTGTCAATAACATCACCGGACACACACCCTATGTTAGTGATAATAACATCATCGAACACACACCCCTATCAGTGTCAACAACATCAAGGACACACATCCCATATCAGTGTCAACAACATCACTAATCATACCTCCTATCAGTGTCAATATCAAAATGAGGGACCAAACCTTTAGTGCCAATAACAGTCTAAACAGTAAATATATAGAGTATCACACAGAAGTATTAATAAAATAAATAATAGTAAATACAGGAAATAAATATAGTCTAGGATCAGCCAAAGGCCACTAGCTAAGAGCTCATCTCACCCAGCTCGTCGCATAAAAGATGAAATAAATTTTGGGGTCAGTGACCCCCCACAGGGTGGCCAAGACCTGGACATACAACCCTTCACCCTCTATGCCCTTTCACAAGCCCCCTGAAATATAATAATGAATATCAATAGAGAATGAGGATCAACCTAACTAACCCATCCCACACTTCTAGAAACATCACAGGCACAATAATACTAACCTTATTTAAAATGCACAAAATGAACCTAGCCTACTTGGATGCCGGCAAAAAGCTCTAAATTGCACGCACGATGGACCTAAAGCTTCAACACAGTCTATGTCCCCCAAAACTATACAGGTGACAAGTTCGAGATCAAAATATAAATAAGAAGACCCATATCGCACTAGCAACTAAGGTTGGGACATGGGGCCTGCAGCTTGAAAATATAGCTAAACTACTTGTGTATAGCCCTTAGCTCGGGGACTCATGGTCCCATAATGAGCTCAAGGAGAGACTGAGAATGAAAGGATAATGAGCTGAGATGAGTGGGTGAAATGTTATCTTGAGTGCAGGGGCTACTAGAGTTGTACCCACCGAGGTGACCACATAGCCTAAGGAAGAATAAGGGGCGTAAGTAGTCTATAAAAGTCTAACTAAGAATGACCGGTGAACCATGTCAAGGTAACCTTTCCAAGACGACCTTATCAAGGCAAACTCGGGTTCTAGTGAAACTTTACCAAGCGGCCTCACAAAGTAACCTTGCCAAAAGGACCTCGTTAAGGCAATCTCAGGGAGCTAGCATTACTTTGCCAAGACGGCCTCACCAAGGTGACCTCTTCAAGATGACCTCGTCAAGGCAACCTCAGGATGCTTGTTTCACTTTGCCAAGGTGGCCTCGCCAAACAAAGACGACCTCGTAAAGGCGACCTTGGGGTACTGGCATTTCTTTAACAAGGCAGCCTCACCGAGGTGACCTCGCTAATGAGACCTCATCAAGGCGACCTTAAGGCACTAGCATTAGTAATCCAAGATGGCATCATCAAGGTGACCTCACCAAGACAACCTTGTAAAGGTAACCTCGAGGAACTGACGTTACTTCGCCAAGGCAGCCTTGCCATGTTGACCTCGTAGTGCTGGCATTACTTTAGTGACTTGTAGCAACCTATGGGAAAATATTGACAGTCTTAAACGAGCATAAGGAGCCCCAAATCTAACAAACCCATAATGCATTTGGGGTAGGTAAACGCAACATAAAGAATTAAGCAGCTAGAATTTAGAATTGCACATAAACTAACTGGGAACTAAGGATAAGACATCTATATGTCAATATGGGAAAATGATGCTGAGACTCATAAACTGAATAATAAAATATCTATTAAACATTTATGGAACATCTATATGTTGGAACTCAAATATAGAACCATAAAACATCTATAGAACATTTGTATGTTGGGACTCACGAATCAAACCATAACCAACTAGAAAATAACAATTAACAATTGTAGGCTAGAACTCGTGAATTGAACCATAACCAATTCGAAATTACAGATACAATAGCTATAAACTGGGACTCATGCATTTATCTATTACAAGTAGGAAATTGCAGATTAAGCAACTACACTTAAACAAGTCTAACTAAGGTACGACAACTACACTCTGCCATGCCCTCAACAATGGTGAACAATTACCATTTATATGAAAAACAAAGGAGAAAACTTAACAACAAAAGGAAAGGAAACGGTGAGTTTGGGGATGGACTTCCCTTCAATTTGATTTGAGTTTTGAGGCTCAACAATAGGTTGAATAGAAAAAAGCATAAAAAAAAGTTAGGGGAAAAGATTTGACTGTTTCAAGGACGCAGTAGGCATATATATATATATCAAGGTCCTTTCCCATGCTACAGCATGGGCTAGAGGCATGAAGGGAATCAGGCTAGATTAAATTTTCCACAAAACAACCCAAAAACTTTGGGTTGAAAGCTCTACAACACAACCAAGCTCAAAACGAAAATCCCAGGACATAGAATTAATATCCAACTAGACCAGAGTTGATATTTTGGAGCTAACAAAAATTTTGCAATTCTATTCCAAGGAAGTTTACTATTATTTCACTCTCGAGTTCCATTATTTTAACATTGAAACTTCAAAATGAGGAAACTGAGATAACGGGAAATTGAGTAACAAGGGAGTCGAGCTATCAGTTCCAACAAGTCATAACTACTTGGGGAAACTACCAAATGGCTCTAAGTACATGAAAAGGAAAAAGGCAAGGAAATGACCAAGCGGGTCTTTATACAAAATCCAAATCTGGGAAATTTTTATTATTATTTGTTTGCTTTTTTATTTATGAACCAAGGATTTTAATTTGATGGAACGAATTACGAGCCTATGATCTAGTACAAAATGATACGACCAGCGATTTGAGGGATCTCGATCTATATCAATGAAGAAAAATATGGAAATAAGAGATAAGTGAACTCGATTCTAATCAACTGATTTATTGAGAATCGATGGAATCTACCAATAATTTCCAATAATCCCAATTAATCTATTTTTATTTCAAACCATGTGACAAATCAACACACATGATACACCAAAAATTTAATAACTTGATAAATGATTAAATGTATAGTATTCAATCCACACAGAGATACACCACTCCTTGCAATTTGACAACTATCTACAAGATTGATAAGTTAATAATCCACCAATGTTATAATCAACACTACACTCAAATTATTGTAACCTCATAGTTCTTCCAAATCCGAAGTAAACTAAAGTAAAAATTTAAAGATAGGGAATTTATGCTTCCACTTTCAATTATTACAATTAGGCCCAAAAATGACCTAATGTGAAAAATTTAAGATTAAGTTTAAGATATTTTAAATTAAGCCCCTCAAGCCCTTAATCAAATTATAAGATATGTTCCAAACATAAGATTGCTTCAATTGGAACCCATATAAGTACTTTAAAGTTGAGTTCGATGACTTGAGATAGTCTATATCTTGAATCTTCTTTGTTTTTTATCAACATACGAGTCTTGTATGATTGGTGCTTTACTGGGCATTATCAAGTCTTCATGCTCCTCCTCACTTTAGGAGTAAAAAAATGTCATCAATAAAGATAATTACAAATAGTTAAAAGTATGGCTTAAAAACCATGTTTATAAGGTCCGTGAATGTTATAGGAGCATTAGTTAAATTTAAAGATATCACTAGAAACACAAAATGTCCATAGAGGAATCTAATAGATGTTTTTGGAATATCTACTTCTTTGACCATCAGCTGATGCTAGATGGAACACTGGTCAATATTTGATAAGCGGCTAGCACCATATAGCTTATAATACAAGCCATCAATCCTAGGAATGTGAGTCTCATTATTGATTTTTTTTAAGATAACGGTAATCAAACACATAAAGAGGAAACTAGATTTCTTTTGCACGAAAAAGACAGTGGCAACCCAGCGTGACATAATAGGATAGATAAACCTCTTATCTAAGAGGTCTGCTAATTGATCCTTCATCTTTGTTAACCCAATTGGTGCCATTCTATATGGAAAAAACTGAATTAGGTGGAATTCCTTAAATGAATTTTATACCGAAGTTATTTCACTATTTGGAGGAACTATGGGTAGCTCATCTGGAAAAGCATTAGCCAAAACTTTGACAACCGAAACTGATTCAATATAGAGAATCTTAGGCTTAGAGTCCTTAACTCAATTTAAGTTGTTGATACACCCATAAATATCATTTCTATAGCTCTCACACAGTAAATGGATCTACCCTTAAGAATAACAACACTACCCTCCCATTCAAGAATTGGCTTATCAGGAATTTGAAAATGGAAAAATCTAGTCCTATAATTAATAAGAACATGACATGAATAGAGCCGATCCTACCTAGAATAAGATCGATGTCTACCATATCTAACTCATGCAGATGAGTTTGAACAACAATAACCAAAATAAACATACATCAGCAGCATGTGTTGAAATAGAAAAAGACTTGGATAAGAATTCAAGAATCAGACCAAACTTTCTACAAACATACTAAAATATGAATAAAATTCTAGATACATGATATAAAAATACATATATATCAACACCATAAAACTCTAACATACCTGTCATGATATTAGTTGACTTCTCCTACTCCTTTCTAGAGCCGACAAAATATAATTGGATTTGGTACTGACCATATCAGTAGTAGAAGAAGTGTGCTACTGACATAGGTATGATGTTGGTTCTACCATTGTATTAGTCCATGATCTACCATTTCCACCTCTCTATCTATCCATAGGACAATCCCTAATTGTGTGGCCTAGATTACCACATCCAAAACATCCATTTAAAGGGAAATCACAAGAGTGTGACTATAATGACCCGCTCAGTTATTTTCTTGAATTATTTCTTTCCTATGCTTAGGGCTGTATGGTATTTTCCCAAAGTTGTTTACAACTTGCTTGCCTTTTTTTGTGTTGTAGATGCTGGCTGGGGTTATCAATGACACCGTGATCGTGCAGAGTAGAATTATCTAACTGTAGATATTATGATGAGATTTTCCATCTGAGTCAATTGTGGTTTCCCTTATTCTAGCTTGATTTATTATGTCTACAACAGGCTTTGCATTGTATTATCTTTCTAGGAGTTATTTGTATTTTATATCTTTCTATTTCTTTATAATAGCTCCCCATGCCACTAACACAAGGTTTTGGGATTTGGGTTATGTATGATTTCCTTCTGGCTTCCATTATTTATGTATTTTTTATGCTTTTATTTGCTACAATGATTGTTTTAAGAGTTTATAGCCCATTGCATGTAGCTTCAGGATGTAGGGTTAGCTTTTTCTTCTGTAGGATTTTAGATTCCATCATAACCTGATATTTTGGTTCATAACAGTGTTATATCAGAGCATAGGTTCATCGGTCTATTTGGCATTAGATCAAGTAACTAGTAGAGTCTTGTGGATTAGTACGTAGACATCCACACTTAATCTTTGGGAAGAATCACTATACTTTTTTGAATTCGATCATGCATTGTTATTTGTACTCTTCTGGAACCTACCTTCACCTTATTACTTTGTTGATGGTCTATAACAGAGGATTATTTGTAAATTATGACCCTCCCCCAATAAGACAGGAAGGGGAAGGGGAGGATGCTCTGCATGTTGCTACTACCCCAGCTAGTTTATAATCGCAGGCACCCTCCATGCCATCATCACAGCCTATTCAACCACCACCTGCCGCGCTCAGAGACTTATAGTTAAAGATGCTCCAAATGATAGACTGTTTAGCAGCAAACAGCCGCATTCATCTGCTCAGGTAGCGGCACAAGGTGTACCACCTCCCATAGCTTCTCCAGCTTCAGCACCACCACTAGCAGTACCACCGGTTGCACCACTTAAAATTACTACCATGGCCCCTGTACCAATATTAGTTCCTACTATACCTACATTTGAGTTGCGGAAGATGTTGGATAATTTCCTAGAAGTTTGCCCCTCCAGGTTCTCGAAAGAATAGTAGCAGGACCACCACAAGTTATTTCCTATTTATAAGGAGTGCCTTCACATCCTATCTACTTTAGGGTGCCGCCTTTTAGTGGTGGCAAACACTCCGGGATCATAGATCTTAAGGGTCAACTTTGCCTATTTGGAAATAGTTTAGAGAGGTATTTCTAGCTCAATATATGCATTGGAGTGTTCAAAAAGCATCACATGATTAGTTTGAGGGATTGAAACAGGGTTTGATGACATTCTTAGAGTACGAGGCCTGATTTGTCGACTTATCCAGAATGCTGAAGGCGTGATATATTTTAAGGAAGAGTGGATTCACTGTTTTCTTATGGATTGAGGCTTGAAAGGTGATATTTTCCATGAGTGTGGGGCCAAGGAATACTATGACTGGTCTTTCCTGTAGTGTATGGCTTCTCAAGCTACAACAATACCTGTTTAGCTATTACATGCGGTACCACCTATTAGAGGTGGGCTACCAACCGTTTGGGGGACTAGGGGAGGAGGTCAGGTGGCTAGAGGTGGAGGGACTGACTTGGGTGTAAAACTAGAAGGGGAGCAGTGCCAGCTTTATGATATATTCTTGTAGGGCTGAGGCCTAGGCCTTTAATATAGTTTTTACTTGTACATTATTTGTATTTGTATTTTCTGCACATACTTTATTTATTCTGGGTTCCACCTTCTCCTACATTTCTTTTAATTTTTCTTTGAGATTGGGTGTTGATATTGAGCAGTTTCTTGTACCCTTTAGTGTATCTACCGCTGTAGGTGCAACCCTAGTGGTGGATTTTGTATACAGTTCATGTCTGGTGACTATTTAGGGTCATGACATGTGTGTTGATTTGATCAAGCTGGCTATATTAGATTTTGATGTGATTCTAGGCATGGATGGTTGTTCTCCTATTGTGCGGTCATTTAGTTTTATGCCATGACTATGACCTTAGATGTTCCTAGTGTACACCTTATAGTTTGGCGCGGTCCCACAAGCCATTTGCCAGTTCGGGTTATTTCTTTTTATTGAGCCCGTAGCTTACTCTTTGTGTTGTTATGCTTATTTTTCCCACTATAGAGATGTCAGTACTGAATCTCTTTCCACTGAGGCTGTGTAGGTTGTTAGCAAGTTTGTTGATATCTTCCCTACCAAACTTTTGAGCTTTCCAAACCTGAGAGGGATATATATTTTTCTATCAAAGTCGAGTTGATCACATGGCCCATTTCCATTCCTCTGTATTGTATGGCACTGGCTGAGCTTCATAAGTTGAGTATTTAGTTGAATGACTTGCTTGATAGGGGCTTTATCTATCCTAGTGTTTCAC
>JBDJHY010643113.1:0-16147 GCA_039654485.1 Withania somnifera | reverse complement strand
CCAGCAAGTCATAAATGACTTGGGGAAACTGCTGAAACGCTCTACGATGCAAGACATCATGTATTATCATAAATGACCATGAGGGTCATTACAATAATGGTCTTCCTGCTCCTATTAGTAACAGCGAGACTATAACCATCATTCCTAAGATTGGGAAAGGTGTCACCAGTCAAGGAACCATTTTTCCTTTGATTCAGAGCTGCTGAGACCTCATCAATTTTAGTTTCAAGCTACTTAATGGTCGTGTATTGAGAATCAACGAACTATGTCAGATTAGCAAAATCACTCGCATATCCTTAATACCCTTATCAAAAGACACCACATACTTTAGAACTTAAGCATCTCCTTCTCTAGGAGGATTCTCCTGAACCATAATCTCTACCCTTTGGGCTATATATAATCCCCAACTCTCTACGATAGTCATCTTTTCAATGATCATCTTTCTGGTAATCATCCTTGCGGTAAAACATCTTTCGATAATCATCTCGTTCTCTATAAGTGTTCCAACCTTGATTACCTGTGCCTTGGTAACCCCTCATATAATTCACAAACTTAGCCTCCTCTTTAGTTTTAGTACAATACTCATCATGTGAAGGAGATTTCTCTTTTGAAGCCACAACATTGACAATAGACAACATGTTCTTAGAAAGCTAGTCAAGCAGTGTCCTCATATAAGCTAATTCTAGACCATACTCCTCCTCTTTCCTCCATTTCTAGGCAGAAATACCCATAGCTTGGACATCTTTTGCAACTTCAAAATCTTTAGTATGTCATGCCCTATTTGTACTGTCACCTTATCCAACTACTCATCCACTTAATATAGTTTCGTGTCATGAAAGAACCTCCCGTCATAGTATCAACAATAGGCTTGGTTGCCGAGTTCAATTATCTATAGAAAACTTCTTTCAAATAATCTTCCCCAACTCTGTGATTAGGAACTGTCTCATCTTTTTATTAAACAACAACCAAGTCTTATGCAAAGCTTCACCTTTCAGATGCCTGAAATTATTGGTGTCATCTCCACGCTAAAACATCTTCGATTATGGATAGAACCTCTCAAGAAAGTCTTCTTTTAACTCCCTCCAGTTTGTGATTAAATCTTCTAGAATCTCATTCAAACCATAATGTAGCCTCTCCTGACAATGATAATGGAAACAACCTCAAGAAAATGGCACTCTGACTCACCCTTGGATCTCATAAGACACTATAATATATTAGGATTTTAGCCACCCTTAAAAAGTGTGACCTAAACTATTAAGAGGTGTAATCTTTGATCAAAGGCCACACTTTTGCACTTTAGGAAACACTTTTGACGGGGTGGCCTAAAGAGGCGTAACATTTGAATTTAGACCATGGTTTTCAAGTGTTGCCTTAGAAAATACGCTTCAAAAATGTGGATTATAGGGTACAAAGGCCACGCTTGACAACACCTTATATAGCAACAGTTTTATTTTATACAGCTACACTTTCAAGCATAGCCTTTACTTCTGTCACTACCCAATATCTTAGGTCAAGAGGGCACCTAGATCCCACCGTATGAGAACCACCTGTCAAGAATGCACAACATGAATAAATAACTAAAAGCGGAAAATACAACATAACAAAGGGACAGGGAAAAACGGAAGTCTAAAAAAAGTCAAATAACAATCCCAAAATTTGATATCCAATACAAGAGCCACTAAATAAGAGTACAAGTTTAAAATAGAAAATGCAATTTTATCTCGAATATAAGTAATAGAAAGAAACACAAGGAACGGTAAAACATCAGCTCTAGATGCCAGAAGTCATCATCTATCTCAGCAATAGAATCTCGGCCAGAATCGAAAAATCGACATGGGCCACTCGTACTCGATTCTTACAAAAAAAGATATGCAGAAGTGTAGTATGAGTACCAAAACAATGGGTACTCAGACGCAGAAGGGGAAAACATCAACTCTAGATGCCAGAAGCCATAATCTACCTCAGCAACAGAATCTCGGCCAGAATTAGAAAATCAGCATGGACCACTTGTACTCTATTCTCACAAAAAAATGCAGAAGTGTAGTATGAGTACCAAAATAATGGGTACTTAGTAGGCATCATTGGCCGACTGGGCTCATATAAGATTTAAAGGCAGTAAATGGACAAATTAAACAAACAAGTCACGAAAGTCAAACAAATAGAGCAAACAAAGAAACTAGTTAACAGGATAAAGACAGGTAAATATCCTAGAAAACTAGCTATAATAAGGCAGATTCAGGCAAATAAAGGAAGAACGTGCTTGAATCCATGCTTAGCTAATAAGATATACAACAAAATACAGAAATGACAGTATACCGATAACCTTAAATAACGAAAATGGTAAGAAGAATAACTATCACAAGTCAACAACAATGGAACATGAAAAAAGAACCATAGGATATATCCAACTAATAATAGTATGCTAAATAGAATGAGTAAAGAAACAAACAAGGTTGAATGCAAATCCTGCTGCACCTCATCCTATCGGAGAGTATAAACAGTAACAACACTCAAGAATACAATATGGATAGTGATGTGATGAACTGTAGTAAGGTAAATTTGTACGCTCCTACCCCAAACTCACAAGCCCAAAAAGGTAGGACTCATGAAAAACTGCAACCTGTATACCTTTATTCCCCCGTATAGCCCTTCTTCGGCTGCCCGCAACCTAGATCGGCAAGGTCCATAGAGGCCGCAACTGCATACAACTCAAATCATAAAGTATACTAAACTCATATCATGCGAACTAAACTCTTACTCATAAACTATATTCGGACCTTAGATGGGTCTATATCAGAATCAAGATCAATGACCGTACCCAGCCGCAATTGAGACTAAATTCGAAATAGAATCAACATCTAACTCATGGAGGCAACCAAGTATAGTGATAACTCAGAACACTAATTAACATTTTTACTTAGCATTTTTATCATCAAAACAAGTAAGATATGTTAAAAATATTCATTTTACCTTGTAATACTGAAAACAGATCCTGCAAGACCATGCAAGGTTTCAAAGACAGTGATGTTGTCCTTTTGGCCATAAAATTGTAGAAACCAACGTATAAAAATAAGTTTCATGATGATGATATGCTCAATCACAAAAATATCTCCTGTCGTCCCTATATAAGAGCGGATACTGCAGCACCTAGAATCATCTAGTCGATGTCTGGGACTCACGGACATTCCTAATAACCCACCATCTATGTTCCAGACTCAATCAAGACAACATAGGATCACAAGGTAACTCTAATCGAAAGGCAGCACCAAGACGTAAACAAGAAAAGGACAGGGTCATGGGTATCAACATAAAATATTTCAACCCAAGGATGGCTAATTACTATAATTATTTTCAAATAAGCCAAGTCTAAGATTGGTAAGTTATAGTCTACCTTTTCTACAAAGGTAACTCTCTCAAATATTGAGTAGAAGATGCCCGGACATGTCCAATGGCTCCAAGAATACGAAAGCAAGCTTGAGCAATCAAGAAATTAGAAAAATAATAATATATTCATTAATACGAGTTCAATGATACCTATAAAGCTATAATTATAACTAGGATCAAAATTGGCCTACAAGCTTGTAAACCCAAAACTTTGGATAAAAAGGTATTAAAATATTTCTCACATTGTAGGAAACTCATACCCAAGATTTGGAGCTAAGACGAGCATGAAATAAGCTTGAAACCATTATTTAAGGTGAAGAACTTATCTGGAGAAATTGAGAATTTTTTAGGATGAAACTGGTGAAATTTGAGTGGAAACTTACCAACAAGAATAAACGAAGAAATTAAGTTCCCAACATTACCCAAGCCCACAAATGAAAAACCAAGGTCCAACAATGATGGAGAACCAAGTTTTGAAGTGGGAAGATGAACAAAATAGAAAAAGACTTAGGATTTTAAATATTTATATTTTTACCTAGTGGTCGGCGCCATCAGCACAAATTGCTGGGAAAATCATTTAGTGCCATTGACGCACATTATGCGTGATCTCCTAAAAGGAAAGGAAGGGGAAAATAGCGCAAGTTGTGCTGGGCTGACGTGATCATGTCACACACTGACCAGGCAACTTAGCATTGTCCAGGATGGTATAGCACGATCACACTATATAATAAAAAGGTAGATTTGATGCGATCGTGCCCCTCTAACGCAATAGCATTGAACAACTTTCAGCTGCATCAATTGCAGAAAATCTGCAATTTTAGAAAATGGGATTTTGGGTCTTTGAGCCCAAACGAAGCTTGATACACATAAACCAAATATGTAAAATGCATGAAAACGATATTCTGGACTCAACGACACAGAAGAAATTCCCATTCGAGGTTGTATTGACGAAATGTTGACTAAAGACAACACTTTGCTAATTTAACCAACTCTCCAACTGAGTACTCAAAATGAGTCTGGCAGGCTCAAAACTTGAAGAAACAACTCACCTAACCCAAACTCGACATTCCGAAGCTAATGGCATCGAATTTCTATCCGAGGCTCCGATCACAAATTAACCACCCAAGCTCCACATATGAACGATAAAGCACATATAATAAGAAAAATCATATAAAATCAAAACAAAAGCCTCTGAATTCTAACAAAGAGCCTATCTAGAACAAAATCCACGTTTTGGACCAACAAACCTATCAAAATTCAATTCCGAATTCGTTTTCACAGAATGTTGACTCAAGTCAATAGTTTCAATATTAAATGCCCCAACAAACACGACTAAGCGAATGACCTGAAATCGAATCACCAGTTCTGATAAGTCTCAAGTGACTTAGGACAGCAATAGGAAGGCTCTAAGATGCAAGAAAATGCAAAAATGCAAAAAAGACCGTAAGAGTCATTACAACTTCTTTATTGGCCATGCTTATAAAGTGTAGCATTTTATACTTCTACGACAACACTTATAAAGTGTAGTCTTAGCTAATATAAATACAACAATTTACAATTAGTAAGTCACGTAACAGATATTCATATGAATTGTTGTCTAGGCTATTAAAATATCTCGATGCCCCAATTTTCTTATTGAAAATTATAATTTTTTATTGCGTATACTCACTAATCACATTATACATTACTTTTCTATATAAATAATCTCAAGCACTAAATTAGCTAATAAATAATTTAAATGTATCAATTTGCAATGAACTTGGGAAAATATGTGGCGTTCTACATGATAAGCAATATTCTAAGATATTCACTAGCAATGAATTCCACAAAACCAAATGTATTCAAACATCACAATTGTTCAAACTCTTCATCTTCAATAGATCGAATTAACTTGTGGCCATCATTCAAATTCGATCACCCATATTTTCCTACAACTCAAAATGAAATTTAAAAATTAAGAAGAAATCATGCCCAACAAGTTCCAATAGAATAATATATAGGATAATTGACAAATTAAATTTTTAATCTTACAATTTGTTTGAAATGATAGTGGACAAAATGCCTAATTGAATCTACAAACTCCAACTAACCTTCATAATTATATTTCCAATTTCTAACTGCAACTACCTGGTAGAGATGTAAATGACTCTGCAGTAACAATCTCAATCAAGACACCTAATCTAAGAGGTCTATTATTCACAATAACTATACTTAATAACTGTTTTAAATAATCCTTTAAAAAACTGCAATATGCAAGAAAATAGAAACAAGTTTAGACTGCATACCAGACTTGCAGTAGCAGATTGAGCTTCCAACAAAATAGTAGTTATGTGTAGTGCTACTGGCTGTGCCTAGCCCTTTTCAAAGTCTTAGTCAAACCCTGTGCTATTTTTCAAACCAGACAATATTCAGTAGTGACAAAACAGGACCTACAGTTAACAAGCTATAGAACCCCAATGGGATATTTTAGTTTTCCAAAAAACTACATAAAGATGGGATCTAAACTTGTGTTTTACTATTGGAACTTTCTGCCTTGCATTGATATGACTTATTTGCCACTATGATTTTGAAGAAAAAAATGAGAATTCAGTGTGGCAAGCTTGCCCCCTGGTAATTGCAGAATATACTCTAAGCTGATGTGCAACACAGAGACACCACTAACTAAAATGCCAAACAAATCATTACTTGGACAAGTTAAATAACCTCAACACAGTGATAATATGGACCAGAAATCTGCATAGAATAGAATGTTACCATGCGAAGAAATTGACAAGCTTGTACCAAATAATTATTTAACAAAAGTAAAAGATAGAATCGATCAACCAAGTTTCTCTCAAAAAGCTACGGAAAAAAAAGTTGGTAACATCTAGGAAGAGAATATAAAGTTATCCTTGCCCAAGTTAAACCATGTTTAATGATGATGAGAAAAACTGAAAATTAACTTATGAAGCAAAAGGAAGGTGGGAGACAAGAAAAAGAGGGCACTAACAACTAAGGTAAGCATTGTCTGATCTAAGCTCTTGAAAATTACAAATAAAGAAAACACAACAAACATATGAATACAAACTTCCTAAACAATGGAGAGATATAGATAAGCTACAAATAAAACCAACTAAAAGAAAAAAGAAGCCATCATCCTGGAGAGTTGATCCAGGTCGATGTAAGTAATGAACCCCATGAGCACCAAGTATATGGATATACTGAAGAAATAAAAGAGATAAATTCCATAACTCCTGTTTCATTAATAAGTTTCTCCACACCCTGTTGAACCTTCAAACATGCACTACTTTTGGAGGATCCAACATGCACCCAATGACATTTTTGAAAAGTCTAAGCAATATAATTTGTATATTTGTAAACTCAAGAACCTACTCTCACATGAATTCTGAGTTTGTAATATGAGCATATATTAAAACTTCACAAATACAATGCAAAAACCACGTTGAAAATCTAGTTGGATTGAAGCAAAAAACTTCTTCTTTTACTGGACAACGGTTTCAATCTCTCTGATCAACCATATGGCTGATTATACTAGATATTATATGAATCTCAAAGAATGTGATCTACAGACATATCTAAGGTTTATCTTTTAGGAAAATGTCCATTTTCACACTTGATCGAATCTATCCTTTGAAAAGTATAACACATTAGAGTCTTCTAATTCACTAAAATAAGTTTACTGGAAAATCGTCCATCAACAACTTATACGATTCAGTTTAAAAAAAGAAAAGGTTCATCGAAGAAAAAAAAATAAGAAACAACAATCACATTCCAGCTAATATTTATGTGTTTACTATTGTGAATCATCAATTAAAATTTTAACAAATGACATGCAGGGAACAAGTGCAAAATTAATTTAAATTAAAAGGGAAAAAACAACAACCCGATTCATGGGATAAATGTTCGACTTCTCAGCGTCTCCGTACTTCTAATTTAAACTGTACATTACATGAGATCTCACAATAACATGATTAAGAAGACACAGCTAAGGCTTACCATTCAAGCAAGTTCCCGCATGATACACTTAAGCCAATCATCTTTCACAATCCAGAGTCGTAACTGCAACATTTGTTAATTCCTAAAAACAAGTTTAGTGGAATTTATACAGCTTAAGAAGTATTCTCTTTTCTTGAGAACTTAGAACAATTTTGACCAACAAATAGAATAATAATCATACAAAATAATATATATATACATATAAACAGACCTAGATTTCAACTGAAAGCGTAGATTTCACGACAACTGAAAGCCTAGATTTTATAAGAATTTGCTAATGAAATTCACTAGGATCTGTGTTACTAGAGTACATTCAGAAAGACTATATCCAGGTCTGATATATTCAGAATGACAATATTTCTACAACTAATTAACAACTCTTCTTAAATCCCCTTGTATTCACCTAATTTGAAAAGATCTATCACTTGTTGTAGCTGAATATCTTTTCAAGTACCATAATTATATTCTAATTTAAAGCTTATGGTGGTAACGATGATTATGATAAAAGTTTCATGCAAAATAAGATTTAAAAAAGTCAAAATATCATTAGTATCCATTAGCATCAAAACAAGCAGGTATAATTAGACGCCGAAGGAGTTAATTACCAGTTAATATCATTTGTTAAAAATAGAAACCTAAACTAAAACTTGTGGAGTGCAATCTTGAAATCTAACCACATAGAAAATCCAGCATTACATCGTTCAGTTAAACAAAGGGTCCTACAAGATTTTACAGAAAATAGAAAATTGAATATTACCTCAGCTCAAAGGTTGTTTACTCAGATATTTCTTATCAAAGCGAGGGATTCGTTCCATGCGAAATCAAATCAGAAGCTATTTCCGCTCTACCATGTCTAAACTTTATACCATCACAGTGACTCCACCATTACATCATTCATGTAAAATTAAATGGCCTTGCAGGAACTTAAATAAAAGGAATGGATTTTCAAAGATGAAGACACGTTAATTCAACATAAAAAATGAGCAACTTTATTTACAACAACTTGATTTGTTAAACAAAAGTACTGCTTTTATCTTTATTAATGTTTTTGTGCTAAATGGAGTTAATAAATGTAACCTAAGATTTATATTAGGAATAGAAAGATGGACGACAGCTTCTAATGGCATTGGTACAGAACCATTGCTTTAGTCCTGGTCCTTATTTCTTTGGGATCAATCTTGAAATTTGGTTACATCACAAAATTCACCAATGCTGCTTCAAGACTTTTTGTAAGCTGCCTGGAAGATGACTGACCAGACTTTTAGCCCCTGCAGATTTCATACAAGCAAAATCTTCAGAAAATTCAGGATGCGGCTGGGACAGTGACTAATCAAAAATAGCATATTATCTTACTATGAAAATTCAATCAAGTAAAGATCATCATCTCTAGACTTTTCAAGTTTTATTGTTGGGCCTATAACAAGATAGCAAGAGAATATAATTTTAAATGGTAAAAGTGAAAACTGACTATGTAGAAGAATCCAAGAACTGAAGATATTAGTTACCTTTTCATGGATGGCAGTAAGTACTGAGTAGTTGTTTCATCTTCATAGCTTCTCACGCCCTCAAACCTTGTACTCTTGTTGAATATAGATCGAATCCAGATCAAACACAACAAAGTATCAATATTAACACACGCTGATAAGTGCCTATTCTATACATTTAATACTTAAATAAATTCTGCAAACTAGTATAAAAGGTGTAGGTACATGCTATCATAAATATCAAATGTGATGAGTAAAAGAGCTAAAGAGTTATTCAAATGCATAATAATACCAGAAGATATTACTTAATTTAAATCTAGAAATGCAACAATTTATGTGTAGATCAATAGAAAAGTAGCAGTATATCATTTTTTTTTTCTTAGGAGGAACTTAACCAACTATATCAGTTTAATTCTTGTCTAACATCTTCCAAGAAAGGCAATAAAGAAGGACTATCCCATCAAGTCGTCATAACAAATCCAAGAAACACAAGAACAAGATTCATTTAACCGTTGTTGAATCAGAGAGTTAGGTTCGACTTCCAAAGTAATTTCTATCTATATAATAGAAGTTACAACCTTTCCTCCCTCACTAAAAAAGAGTCATGAAAGTTGAAAAGAGTTATTGATTTACAGAAGTCGGAATACGTTGCATGTATACATAATATTATTAAGACACAGAGATAATTATAAAACCAATCTAGCAGTTTAGCAGTCAATTAGACAAGTTTCTCTACAAAACACCAAAAAAAGAAAAATTTCGGCCCACAGTTCATTTCATATTTCCATTACTGTAAGGAGAAAAAGAAAGTTTCACATAGTTAACTTCGCATTACCCATTTTTCAACCAAATCCTTAGCAAGCTTTCAGTTTGCTGTAATCTCCTCATCTGACTTCCACAAACATAAAAGCAGTAGTAAATAAATCTCCTCCTTGTGGCATAAGGATAATTGTCACATGATCATTTTGATGTACAATTAGGCTTGTCTTTCCATGACCACTCTTTTTCAGCAGAACTCTTCTATCATACTTCTCTAAACCAATTGTATACTGCAAGATCAACAGCAAGTGTTGTCAAAATAATCCCACTAGCAAGAAGAAATAGAAAACGTGAACCTGATAGTCATGTTCGTACATCAGTAAGGATCTTTAACATTGCAGATCGGATATTTAAATTGGGTAACTTACATCTGGAAGGGGTTCAATCAAAACATTTGAAAGAGTCAAGACTCCGTGATCTAAAATGTTTTGATGATGTTGTTTCCTGCAATTGAAAAAATAAAAAAAGTGTACAAACAGCTCACAGTTCAAACTTCATCGACACTAATAATACAAATTAAGTGATTGTCATAGAGAACAAAAAACAAAATTTCTCACTTTGACAAAACCTCTAAAAGCTGAGGAAGCTTAAGTCTATCCCTAGCAGGTTTTGACCGACTATATAGTACTGGCATCTTCATCTGCAGCAACTTCAAGCTTTGCCATAACGTCTCTACTAGCAATTTCAGCAATGTTTATTAGTTTTTATTTCTCTTCTTGCCATCCCTAAAGAAAAGGTTGATTTCCTCATCCTGTTCTCCTTCTTCAGACTAATAAAGTGTAAAAACACTAAGTAAGAACAATAGGATTCAAAAGAGGTTCAAGTAAAAGCAAGAGTGGTCCCAAAGCAGCATGGATGACATAAAAATTTTGTAAGCTTCAAATACAATAACACTGACATAGGAAGTGGAAATTAAATATAAAGCATTAGTTAACCAACTACAAGGATATCATTGCCACCTGTAGAGTGTTTCTTGCAGATCGCTGTTCATTTTTGTTTACATACCTATAAACTGGATCCAAATCTAGGCTTATCAATGAAGTTATCATCATCCACTGTCTTAAATTTCGAAACCAACAAAAATAAAAATAAAAAATATCAATAGTTTCGCAATCAACAACAATCACTTATAGCACAAAAACATACTTAAACGCCAATAATTAAATGCAAAATTTAGGGTTCATTCCATAGCACTGACACAATACTTGTGCTCTAAATCTCTCGGGGAATTAAATATGAACATTAAATGAAGAAACAGTAAGAGCTCCTAAATTTTGTTAACTATCAATAATACACCCAACACTTTCAATTTAGAATAAGTTTATTATATAAAATTTGTAAAATCATACGAAACTATTCCTAGAAAATTAATCAAAGAGTATTATAGAATTTTATCAAAAATAGAAGAACTCTGTAGCATGAATAGGATGCTTTCTCCACCTGTAATAAACCCAGATCTTAAAAGATAGTCCCATAAAGATATTTTTACTTGATGAACTCTATTCTAATAAAACCCTTCTAATTAGCAAAATTGTTAAGATTTAGGGCATCATCTGCTTCACTGAACTGGACTGATTTGTCCCAAAAGTTTTTTTTTTTTTTTTAAAAAAAAAGGAAATTTGGGAGATGATAAGAGATTGACATAAACAAGGACATAACTATCGCCGTTGGCAGAGAAGAAAGCCTCTAGAAAACAAATGGAGATTTGGGTAGAGAGATACTCTCTTATCAAAGATATCGAGCAAAGATAGTGAAGCCTGTGATGTACACTCTAATTTCTGTGATTTGGGACAAAACTATTCTCTGAGGTTACTTATTTCTTATTTGAGGAGTTAACTATTTTTATTCAATCAGAAATTAGAGGGAGAGTTAAATATGTCGAGGAAATTCAATCACTTTTTCGAAAATTTTAGGAAAATTATAAAAAATATATTTTAAAAGGGTAGTTATTTGGGTAAATAAAAATTGCTGATTATATTATCATGTGGCGACACTTGTATCACTAAAAAATATGCTTTACAAGTATTATCAATATTACCATGGCCAAAAGTTAAAAATTAAGGCTACGCTTTAAAAGCGTACCCAGAAATATTTTAGGCAATATTTATAAGTACTGTCCAAATTTAGTGTGGCAGGCCTAAAAGGCTATAGTGTGACTCGTAGATTCACAAGAAGTTCATCTGGTGAAGATTAGGATCCTCTCCCGCAGTCCCTCTAAATAGTCCCTCCAAGTTAAGTAGTGGATCATAGTGCTAGTAATAGTGAACTATGCCTCTAGAGCTAGTGGTGGAAGGACAATAGTCCCAATTGCATCAACTTGATCCAGATCACATCATCATCATCATCAACAACTTGAGGATTAACAAGGTTAAGTCTTGCTTAGGCTTTAGCTTCAGCCCTAAGTTGCGTCTCAGCCGCTATCTGTGCTTGAGATTAAACTAATGTCAGACTTGCTCAGCTTATTCATCTTGTCGGTGGATCATTTTTCTTAATATTCATTCGATCTCGAGGTCATAAGGCAATAATGGTTTACCTAAACTTTTTGTATTTGGTATAACCTACATGTGGCCTACAGAAACTAGAAAAACCAAAGAAAAGTAAATTAGGAAATACAACTAAAACTAAAATAAATACTAATAGACTACTTCAGACCAGTATTCCCTGGCTATAATGTCAAAATTTTATGTCGCCCAAAACTACACCTCAATCAAAAAGCGTAAAGTAGTCGTATCAAATATAGAAGTCAACCTGAGTTGGAGTCGATCCCAAAGAGATTGCAGAGGAAATTAGTCTGTGTCACGATCCAAAAAATCGAGTTGTGATGGCGTCTACATCCCACCTGTAGACAAGCCTAACCAACCTAGAACATTAAGCGATGAGTCAGTACCAGGTATTGAAAAAAATAAAAAGAGAAGAAGAGAAGGAAATGAAGAGGTAGCAGGACCACATAGCAGAAAGTAAATCCCCAAAACCTGTTGTTGTGGCTTCCGAGCATCTATAAACAGAATAGTACAAAAATACAACCTACAACGAGGAAAAACTACACAATAGCTATGTAGACTCCAACTAGAACAATTGTGAAGACAGAAGGAAGACCGGCCAGCATGGACGCCAACTGCTCATCGTATCTTTAGAAATAGTACTAAACTAGCTCGCACAATCATGTCCTCTCTGATGACTCATGCTAAGATATGCATCACAAAAAGATGTAGAAGTGCAGCGTGAGTACCACAAACAATGGATACCCCGTAGGAATCATAGGTCGATCGGGCAAAAGTAAGTAGAAGCAAGGTAAAAAGTGATCATAAGCAAATAGGTCAATCGCACATAATGAACAACAGAAAAGAGATAATTGCAATAATAGCTAATGAGTGCATGAAGGATCAACTATCAGTGTGTGCAGCATCAGAAAAAAAGTATGAAAAAAGGTCAATTATTAGGGTATAACTCATAGATCCTGGGCCACAAGTAAATCATGACCAAATGCGACATGTACATGGAGCTCCAATGCAACTAGAACAAGAAAAGACCAACAAGAGAATACAAAACCAATGACAAACTAAGCTAACAACAGATACATCAAGTTCATGACTGGTACCTATAAGAGACAGAACAAGCAAAGTCTACTAAAAAATGCACCTGGCCGGCATTCCATACTACCAGTAGGTACAACCAGGAAAACAAGTAACTTAATAGGGACTTCCCCCGTAAGTCCCGAAGAGTACAAATCAATGCGTAAGGATACAATGCAAAGAGAAGTTGAAAAAGTAAACAGTGTTCGTGCGCACCCTCCTCGATTCATAATCTCGCAACAGAGGGACCTACGAAATCTTTCTCGTATATTTACCCCTCCTACTCTAGTATACCCCTCCCCCCCGGTCACATAACATACCCAGGCGTAGCGATCCAGTTCGGAGGGTTTGTGGAGGAATTCAATCCTATGTAAAAGATTCATGTATCATTGTGCCAGATCCTTAAGAAAGTTCCCTGGTCTACGTACACACGAAATCCCATGAAAAGGTCAACTAGTGACATAGTTATCAAGGAAGAACGTATATCATATCTCAGTAGGAAAACTTAAGTCCAGCCCAACAGGCGAATGAAAACCACAATTGAAATCCAATCGCTGCCATGTAGGCAATACCAAAAAATTAGAGTGATAGTGAGAAAATAAATTAGGTGGTGTGAGAAAATAGCTCCATACTGCATTGTTGTCGTAGATATATATAACGTAAATATAAGGAAACTAGTTTCGAATTATTACACAGTCAAACCCATGTTACCTTTAAAAACATTAAAGCATGCTTCCAATACAGAACCAATCAATAAACTGAATTGGGGTAAGGCTGCTAACTAGAACCCATAAAATGGTTGTCAAGCCCTAGTCGCAAGATACGCCCTCTCCTAGACCAATTACGGTCTCGAGCCATGAGTAATCGCATCAAAGATGCAACAACTGCCTAGAGGGCACCTGTTAAGGCTAAGTACACACCCATACAGGGAAAACATGAAGCTACCACAACTTAGGAAAATACAGATCAGTTCCAGGATCGAACCAGCTTAGGGTACAAAAACATCACACACAGAATGATTAGCCTGTCTAGATCGGCTCTAAATAAATCAACATAAACCAGTGGATAGTTACTAAGCTCTAACCACTAGTATTAATCTCTCCCTAACCCCACTATGTTCCATTAATGGTGTGAAACATGCAGGTAGGGCCTCGTAGCCTTAGGGAAGTATAACATTGATAAGGCCCGCAAGAACGACCATGGGCCAAAGAATTAAAAATAATGGGGCTCCAAACTAGTAACCTAGCATGAGCTGGCAATTTATCAAGCACATACAATACTAATTGTCCAATCTGAAAGAAGTAAGTTATAGCCTACCTGGATTTTGAGATACCTCGAGAAATGTGCCAAAATATTCAGAAAATCACGTACGAAGCTTAAAATCGTACAAAGTAAGAAAAAACATAACCCACGTGTCAAGACGAGTAAAACAAGACGAGTAAAACAATATCAGTAGCGGGTTCAAAATCCAAACCCCAATAGATCCAAAAAAATATTTATACCAACACGTAGAGCACAGATCATACATCGTATAGTATAAAATCGGGCTCAAGATAACGATAGGAAATTGAGAAACAATCCTAGATAGTTTATATACTGTAGAAAATTATACAACTACAGAGAAATCAAAAAATCACCCGACAACCACCACAACGAATTTCTACGGATTAAAACTTGAAATATACCTTAAATTATGCATATTTTTCTTCGAAAATTCAAGAAATAAACTGATATATATGTTGGAAATGGGAGAAAATTCGTGAAGAAGGCAACATATATAAGGCCACCGCTTATCAATAAATCGGTCATTTTGGCTGATTTATCGCCACTAGAGAATTTATCGGTCAACTAGCCAATTTATGGCTACCGATTTGTCGGTCACTTGGCCGATTCATCGGTACCTGCAGCTACTTTTTATAGATTTTCAAAATTTTCTCTAAAAGGAAACGAAATTGAAATGGAGTCTGATTTCAATAATTCATTTATGAAATCTTTATGTAATAGATATTCCAGACTCAAGAAACCGACGAAACGGTGATCCGAGATTGTATAAACTGAATAAGGCCCGAAGAAGCTATAAATATAAAGAAATTAAGCTATAAAACTACTAAGGAGACGAACTATCGATCATCGCAAGTCACAAATGACTTGGGGCAGCTATCAAGGCGCTATAAATATAGAGGAATCGCAAAAATTACGAAAATAAACTCGAGGGACATTACAATATCCACCACTAAACTTTTATCCGCAAAATTTTAGAAGAATGTCACTTCTAAAGTATGAAATAAATAAGAATGCCATATTTACACGACTCTTTTCACCTCCCAAAGGCCTCCTCGACTGGACCACACACTCAACGAACTCTCATAATAAAAATATCCTTGGGCCTAAGCCATCTCACACATTTATCAATAATGGATTCAGGCTGCTGGACACAAACTAATAGGTTATCTAATCAAACTGACTCATAATGAAATATACGTGAGGGACCTGGTATATAACAACAAGGTATGGAGTAAGGATGGGCAATGGGATGGGACTATGTATACCAGGTACCGGACTAGGACGGGATCTTGATTTCATCCTGATTTATCCCATCCCAGTCCGTTCTGGTTTGGTCCAGAAAATGTAAAAAAAATTGTAAAATAAACTAGCAGTTGCAATGGCTATATAGCCGTTGGGCAGCCCTCCAACCCCCCCTCCCCAACCCCCTAACTGATTGTTTCCTATAAATACCTTATTTTTCACTCATTTTTCATCAAATCTTCCATTCTCTCTATCACAACCCGACTTCTCGGAGTCATGATGGCACCTGCTATCCACCCAGTAGGAGAACCAAACCCTGTAGTCCGTAGCCAAAGCGGAGGACTACAACAGTATGTGCGGAAAAAC
>JBDJHY010643003.1:0-16148 GCA_039654485.1 Withania somnifera | reverse complement strand
GACCTATTACTCCACAATCTTAACACATTGGGCCTTGAGGGAAAACCTTTGCACGATGACTGGAGCTACTGTACTCCTAACATATCCCTAATTGCCAACACCTCCAAAAAATCCTTTCGTATAAAATTCAAACCACCCCAGCCTAAAGTCACAGCAGGAATACCGCCTGTAGCCCATTTAGAATACTAAACCCTAATATCCGACTGAACCTTAACAGAAATCTGTGGTGCAATCTAAATTTCTGGTGATGCCACCTGAATTGGTGGTGACAAAGTCTGAGTCACAAACAACCCCGGCTGATCTAAATCTCTTGACAAGGTATCACTAGTACCACCAGTATGAACACAATGTGAAACAGGCTGAATCCTACCTAGTTAGGGGCAAGATTTGGCTTAATGACCCTCCATGCCGCACTCAAAGCACCACCCTGATATTTATTCTTATAAGAACTACGACCAACACCCGACTGGCCACCACGGCTGGAGGATCCAACATCGCGACCATTCACTCCATAAGCCTCCTTGCACAATCCTTCCATAAACTTCATGGGGGCCAACACCTGAGCAAAAGAATGGACAACCATAATCAAGGGCTCCACCGCTAGCCGAAGAGGCAAAATTAACCATCTGCAAATCTCTATGCTTTATCTTGATCAGTAGGGAAAACTATAGTAGTACGCCCAACCATCTTATAAAAATAATCCTCATACTCTGTGATGGACATCTGACCTTGGTGTAGTCACCTAACCTCTCTTTGTACTGGTAAATCATCACCCCAGACATGAGGAACTTCCACTGATGCTCCTTCCTTGACTACACCCGAAATCTCACACAAAAAGCTCTGTAGAATTGGCATTGTTGAAAATCCAGTTGGTGCCAAAACTAATGTCAAGTCCATTGTATGCTGTAATAGAAACTAATGTCAAGTCCATTGTATGCTGTAATAGAATATCTGACGACCGCTGGTCTGTGGCCGAAACTAACCCTCTGCTCACATCCTGATCTCTAGAAGCCTCAATAAATTTAGCACGTCCACTACCGCTGTCTCGCTCCCATCTCTTCCCCTCTCTAGACTCCTTGCTACTGGATGGAATGCTTTTTCTTACTTACTGAAAACTTCGAATGCACCATCTGCGGAAGAATTATCATGAACGAATAAGTTTTCAAGGAAGCATCGACAGACGAACCGCATGAATGGGAATCAAGAATAAGAAGTTATTTATTAAATGTCACCATAGCCTCTCAAAGATAAGCCACGGACATCTCCGCACCGATCCGGAGGACTCTACTAGACATTGGTTCTGTACACTGAGACCAATGAACCTAGGCTCTAATACTATTTTGTCATGACCTAATTTCGCGAATCATGATGGCACCTACTATACCACCAATAGGAGAACAAAACCCTGTAGTCCGGAGCCGAAGCGAAGGACTACTACATTAAATGGGAAAGTATATCAAAAGTCAAGATAAAATAATATTTTTTGAAGGTCTTAAAAATGAAAAAACTACCCAAAATCCGGTATCAGTGTCAAACGAACCACTAAGTACAGAAATGATAAAACTGAAGTAAGTGTAGTATAACTATATCTCCAAAATATAATAGAGCTCAATTAAATATAAGTCTGAAGAGAAGCAAGAATAATCTGGACGCCAAGCTCACCCTGAATCTCCAAAGTGAATAAGATCCAAACAAATAACTTTTTGTATCACGAACAGGAATCTGTACTCGGATCTGCATATGTGCAAGTATTATGAGCACAAGTCGTCGAAGAAACCTATACCTAGTAGGCTTCGAGGGCCCACTAAGCTTATAATAATAATAAAAGAAGTAAATTACAGAGTACAAGAAAAGGGTCATAGACGAAATAGCACAATATGGGAAACTAGCAACTCCATTACGAATCAAGTGTCACATAGACTGATATCGCTAGATAATCACCTAACAGGATTGCAGGCAATGAAAGAGAATGCACCCAAAATCCTTGCAACAACATAAGTGAAATATAACACAATAAATGGGAATCAAAGAAGATAGGAGTATAACATGGTCAGTATACCGGTAACCTTAAGTGAAAGGATGCATAACTGAATAAGAGTGTAAAGAACTAATCCCACATAATATGAAACAACAAGTAACCAATAAGGACAACTAAGCAGTAATACGGATAATAAAGTAAAGTAGTTAAATGCTGACAAGTCCCCCATAAGGAAGCACAGCTTAATAGAAACATGCTCACCCATAGGCCCCTCATCCGACCTATGAGCGCACTGAAGAAAACAAGTGCTAAAAAGTAACATACACATGATCGTTATGAGAACCTCACATCCCACTTTCAAAACTGCATGAATTATAATTGGCACATAGTGCCCCGCAATACTGTTGTCCCACAGGCATCTAGTTCCTCATATCAGTGTTATCTTGCCAGCACATAGTGCCTCATATCAATCATATTAATAATATCTGCTAGTTGTACTTGGCAAGTCAAGGCGTTCAACGTCGATGTATATGGTAGTATCACATATGGTCCTCAGTAATCAATATCATCATGTTTCCTCAACTGCTAGTACCACGTGTGTAAAAAAGTTATACTCACTATTGAGTCCATTTTAGAACTTCCACCAATTATGCTATGACTTTGTAAGAAGAATCTATAAAACCTAGATTAGTTCCCAACTCATAAGCCAACTACGATAGAAAGAGTATATCTGGCATAACAAAAGGATAAAGTCATGAAATGGGTTCTAATAGGAACAATCCAAGGTAACTGATTCATCAATACCAGTCTAAGTCATACCATATTCATATCTCATCGAACTACCAACTATTTATTTTACTGATAACCAATAGAGGAATTTCTTATTATTTCCCATCACTGTTAAAAGGCTTTGCACTTCAATTCAAAGAGAATATAACTCACATTCTCCTATTCGGACTACAACAAGTCCTAATATCTTATTATAAATATCCATTTCAATCTCAAAATATTATACCGATAATAGAATAAGTGGGGAAAATCAATAACATATCAAATGAGTGAAAACAGAAATCCACATCAAATATGCTCATGAAATATGAAATCAATCCTGTAGGCAAGTCAAGTATGCGTAATGCAATGCAATCAAGTACCATGATATGTAATGCATGTCTATTTTGTTACCTCGACTATGCATGAATTACACTTGAGCGTTGGACTTTCACATCATATATCAATATCATAAACATATTGGGATCACATATCAACCTTGGTCTTTTATATCATATATGAGTATCATGACTATGTCAGAATAACAAATTATACCTAGCCTTTCATGTAATATATCATTACCATTATCATGATGGTATCATGTATCAACCCTAGTATTTCATGTCACATTCCTTATTGTCTTACTTTTTCATTATATATCATTTAAATATGAAAAATCGAACCTACGACCTTGCCTTTTAAGTCATGTCACCATGTTCCTCATAAACTATGTTTCATGTCAATGATCACTATGTATTAATGATTGAGAATATCATATGCAATTCATGGAAATGCTAGGAAATATCACTCGATAAATAAAAAGGCCACTCATGGTTATAACAACAAACAAGAATCATATCAATATCAAATAAAGCCACTCAAGGGCATGAAATCAAGTACGGAAGTAATAAAGTACTTATAATCATAACCGGGCATGTCATGTCCACATAAGCATCTCAATCCATTAACTCATATTTCCATTTTTATAACCTTTGATTTAGACTGTAAATTCTTGGCTTTAGTAACTGAGTGAATGCTTGTCACATGACCCATATGTGTACCCTGAGTAGTCACTATTACTCCCCATTTTAATTAAAAAAAATATACAAATAACTATGGAACTTTTTAAGAGAGTCAAGGGCTACCACTTTCCTTATACAACAAAGAAACAATCAAATGTGAGTTATTTCTTGGAGGTTTTGAATATAAAAAATCTATTCAACTATGAGATAAATGTGAGTAACTATGAATATTGGTACCTGCATTGATAGTTTTGAAATCAAGTTTAAATCACCCCCAAAAAGTCAAAACCATAGGAAATATTTAGAATTTTCTTGAAAAAAATAATGCTACCCACATTTTAGGGATCTCAAATATGAAATTTTATCAAAAAATAAGGCAGAAATAGACCTTCAAAACTCAAAATTAACAAATCATAATTTTCCTAAAAATTTCATAATTAATTTTAAATTATGAAATAATAAATGAGTAATGAATATTCAATGACTAATAAGCTTACCTAATATCCTTTCCTCGAAATCAACCCTTGAAACTATCTGAAGGTGAGCTCTTAAGGTCTAAAAAAACAAAATGGGGGTAACAATCATGAACAGTGACTGTATGTCATCGATCACTGGATATATATGAATATTGTGATCATGAGGTTCCAAATAAGATCAAGAAAAAGTAAAAAGTTAAGGCCCACAAAAATGAACTGCTTGATTACGATCCCCTTTGACTTGATTATGATGAATATAAACTTACCTCTATGCGATTGCAATGCCCATGCATGTGACATGATTCACAAAAAATGAAACTCACACGATCTTGATGACCATGAATGTGGTCCCGATGAGTAAATATAGACATCACAAAAATCGTTCATGATAATAGCTCATGATGAATTCTATGTCTTCAAATGAACAGTCGAAATTCATTCACAATCCCTTGCACACATATCATATTAACCTACTAATTCAAACATTTCTAACTCAAAGGAACCATCAAAATATTAAATCAAGGTCTCCTCAATTCGATGTCCACCAAGGCTACTAATAATTAAAACTTCAATAAAAATGATAAAATTGCCCCCAGGACCTCCATTTTATTTTTTTTAAATTTCTCCTAGACTAAAAATTACCTCCAAGATCCAACAAAATTGGAAAAGATTTAAATTCGACCACCTAACCATCAAATGTTTATCAAAGTCAAACATTGGCCTTAAAACTCAATTTTATTTCGTAAAATGATCCAAAATCACCATGAAAAGCGTAAAACAAAACACAGGTTCTTTTAGACCAAATTCCATATTTTGAAGGCGATGGAACTGATAGAATTCCATTTCAAAACTGCAACTCCAAATGTTGACTAACTATTTCAACTTAAATTCTTCTAAAACTGAAGAATTTCTCAAAACTTATAACTTTTAACTCGAATTTCAAAACCCATTGCAGAAAATAAAAAAATAAAACTAGGAGAAATTACAAAGAAGGAAAAAATGTTGATAGTGCAAGAAATACCAAAAATTATGTTAAGGATCATTACATTTTTTCCTCTCAAGCAAGAACGTTCATAAAAAATATTAGGTAGATGCTTAATTTGTATTCATTACTAATTTTTTAAAAAGATTTCTTCCCCAAACTTGTTAATTTAGGTCAAAATGATAGGTGAAGTTTGGAACTTTAATATACTGATAGTTTGTTTGTCACTGGACTCATGGGGGACACTCTTATGTTCCAAAAATTAATATGACATTTTGGGCATAACACTTAGATGTTCATGGAAGAGTTGGGATGGAAAATGGAGTAGAATAGGGAGACATGAATTTTTAAACTTAGGATTAGATTCTTAACTTTGGTGTGGTTAATCACCCCCAATGTATGATAAAACATTATTACAGACTTCCTTTTCCAAAATTTAGACCATATTTAGAAATTTTAGAGTTAAAATAATAAAACAATGGTTGGGGTGAATTTTTGGACTATTGGAGACAACGGGTCCACTGTAGCACTATTGCTATAGCAGAACAAGTTATGTTGCAGTGGTAATGCCATAGACCATAATATTTTTTTGGCCCTTAATTAAATGAATATCACGGAAGAGTACACATATTTATTATTAACATAATTTTTGAAATATGATTGGAATAACACTGTTTTTTTCTAACACATCATGGTTTTGCTCTGAAGGTATAAAACCATACGGATCCCCACACTATCTTATGGGAATTTCACTAATCTCTATTGCACCTCCCATCATTGAGGGTTGTAGCTTAAGGGGTTTTATTTGGAGAGAGGTTCAAAATATGTGGGGTTCTGGAAAATGCTAAAAAATTCTATAACTAGTTAGACGATTTTAAGTTTGTTAAATTGATTGATATCACTCTTGATTTAAATCAGATCTTAGTAAGAGATATTTATAATTCAATGATGATCGTGAAGTGTAGATATCTAGATCCAGGAATAAATATTCTTAGGATACGTGTATCGATCTCGGTGTAGTGAATAAATGAGGTACTAGGGATCCCTAATAAATCCCATAACCAAATAAAGGGAAAGGGGGAGGACGAGAATAGAATATGAGTGGAGAAGGAACTGACTCTAGAGGAGCAGATTGTTTTGACCATGTGGGCTCAGAAACTACCCCATACAAAAATGATGATTTTATCAGTCTAGAAAAAATGTGGCATCACTTAGTTGAGAAGAGCATTATCCCTTTCACAAAACTAACAGACATGATTCAAGGGTATAATGTTAGTAGAGTGATTTAATACAATTGGAATCAATTTTCCTCTATCACTAAAAGCATATTCATCCTTTCCGTGGATATTGAATTTTAAAAGAGGGATAATGTGAAGATGGAGAAATTCAATGTATGAGAAAAATGTGTTATGAATTTTTACCAACTGAGCATGATGGATGGACTGGGAAGGAAGTTCCCCACAAAAAAGAGGAGGCTCACAATTGAGGGGTAGATGAGTGGGACTCGAGGAAAAGTTAGGGAATCTACTTAACAAGCACAATAATTCGAAGGAATGGACCAAATTGAGAATGACTTTAGAGTCATGAAAGAGTAGTTGATAAGACTCTAGGAGCCGTGACAAGCCTTGTAGGTTTTTAGTCTTCCAATTCCCTACTTTCTACTACTTATGTGTATTGAGAGAGGACTCAGACTAGGATATAATATGAGGTGCTTGAGGTGAAATTTATTTGTTCATATATGGAAGTACTTGTTGATAGCTAGCGATGCAAAAGAGTTCTCACTCCTCAAAGATATGGATGAGAAGTTAGAAGAGTCCATCATAGGTAAGGACGAGGCCTCGATCTTGAGCGATGGTCCCGGTTAGCTACCCCCTCCAATTCCCTTGTTTGATTTGGTTTTGGTTGGATAAATATTTTTATAGTTTGTTTCTTTTGTGTTGTGTTTCCCGATAGTGTCTGTATAATTTGTATTGATTTTTCTTGAATGTCTTTTTAGTGACGTGATGGCACTCTATATTTAGTAATTAACTTTGGTGTAACGACCCTCTAGTTTATTTTCTTGTTTTGAGAGTCTCTTGTATTTAGATTTTTTGTGTAACTTCTTCAAGTCATTCACGACTTGCTGGGATTGATTGGTGGGTCACTGGAAGTTTTTAGAGTTAATTTCTTTATAATTATAGCTTCTTCGGGGCTTACTCGGTTCATATAATCTGTATGTCATTTTTGTAACTTTTTTTGAGTCATGAATACCAGTTACATAAATATTCCATTTATCGATTGTTGAAATCAGACTCCATTTCTATTTTGAGCCACAATTATTCAAATTGAGGCTTCATGGGGGGAAAAGTATCGCGCTCCCGTTTCCTTGGTCATAATCATATAGCCCAAGACCTTTTTTCATTATTATTGCATAATGGTGTATCGCGATCGTGTAGGCCTGAGGTGGCCAAGTCACGATCGTGTATCGGTAGGACGTGATCACGAGGTCACCTAGAAGGAGTATATATACATTTCTTTCTTCTTCATGGATGAAAGTTCATTTTGTTCTCTCAAATATTTCATGAAAGAAAAGATTTATTAGGTCCTTTTAGAGTTTTAATTTGAAGTTTCCCTATATGAAATCATATCCTGGTTCTACGATCATTTCTACCAGATAATTCTTTATTTTATATATTGTATAAATATTTTGGATTATATCTTCCATTTATAGCATTAAGTTGAGCCTTATTTTGTACCATATGATGTACGAGTTCTGCTCATTGTGTTGGTATAACTATTTTCCTATTCCAAGCTACTAAGATTTTTGGACCTATTTTTAGTCGGGATTTTGGCCTGCTATTGATATAGCAGTATGAGTCTTGTTGTACTCATATTGATACTGGGTTATGTTCTTGATAGACTCGAGGGTTCCAAGCTTCAACTTACTTTTTTTACATCGGGGAATGCTTCTCGAGGATATTGCTGGATTTCAGGCAGGCTATGGCTTACTTAATTCAAAATGGGTATTAGTATAGTATATGTATGCTAAAGTGCCAGCTCAGGGCTGAAATGGCTAGTCAGTCCCCAATATGCTTATTTTTTCTGGCTCGTGTTTCACTTAGCTGGCTCGTACTTAACTACCTACCCAGGGGATTTTTTCCCTACTCTCATGTCTCACGCTGACTCTAAACTGTATTATGGTTGGGTAGACTGTAGTATGGTTGGGGAGGAGTAACACCATTGATGCTTATTGTTAGATGTTGACTCTAGACCATAGTCAGGTCGAGAAGGGGACTATACTAAGGATTTAAAATTAGTAATTATCCCAAGAAATAGGTGGTGGCTTTAGAGTCAATCTAGGTAGACTAATTGTTCTATGTTTACTAGAGATATTAAGTATAAAAGGGCGTGTGTGCCCTCTAGGTCATACCTATCAATATACGACTATGTTGGGTGGTTAGTAGCCCTGTGTGATGATATAATGCTGTAGCATTGTATGAGCCTTGGAGTGAGTTGTCTCTGATGGAGTTGATGATAGCTCCAAGTTTCCACCTATTTGGTTACTTGTCCCTTAACAAGTTCCTTCTGGGACGTTCTAGCATACTAGATGTGATTCTTGGCCGCCATCCTATGAATATTATTTAGCAGCCTTAGAATATTTTAGTTGATTTATTGATTTGGTGCAGCGAGCATGCATTACACGTCTTAAAAAGGTAATTTTATTTTTAAAGAGTAATAACTAGAAACTGACTTCTTATACATATTTATACTTGTCCATGACTATGCTTATGAGCAGTATGGAGCTATTTTCTCACATCACCTAGGCTATTTTCTCACTATCACTGTGATCCCTAGACACTTCCTATATGTTGTCCAATGGATATTACTGAGTTTAGACTTTTTCCTATGTTGCTAAACCTAAGGTTTAATTGAATTAATTTACATGGGATGAGCTCGAGTCTTGGCACCTTAACCTTATTGACTATACTATTTGGAGGCTTGATATGAGGTTTTTCATGCAAGTTCGAGTCACTTACGGGCCCTACCGATTCGAGTCACTATGCATAAGAATGACGCGCAACTCGATGAAAGATTATATAGGGAATAGTGCTATATGATTTAAGTCCTCCATAGGTTTTCTTTATATGTTTACCTTTTAGTACCCCATTTCATTGCATGCTTATGAGTTTATTTGTACCATATAGGACTTACGAGAGGAGTACCTATTAGGTTACTTGGCTGTGTGATTATACCTATTGGTAGTATGGGATACTGAATGATTTTGTTTGCTAGTATACTTTGGTTGTTAATTTTTTTTCTTGGATTAGTACTCCTCGTAATCTTACTGTATTTGATGTTATCTTATCTTGTTGATGATTTGTATTTTCTTATTGGTCCCTTTTGTGTTGTTCACATCGGAGCTTTAGGTGTGTGTCGTGTTTCTTTATGAGTTGCTTATGACCCATGCCTTATGTGTTATACCCTGATATTAGTCTTCCTTATACTTTTAAGGTACTTCTACCCCAATGGTTGTTGATCCTCCACAACACTTATTAGCTACTACAGTAGTTATCTTGTTTCTATGATACATTACATGTTACATTCTTATTTGTTGTAGATCACTCTTTACCTATCATAGGCTTACTTTTTCCCGATTGGCATATCATGCCTACTAGGTATCCATAGTTTTTGGTACTCATGCTATACTTATACATCTTTTCCTAATATAGGTCCTAATATGAGCCATCCGGACAGACGCAATTGTGCACACTAGCTAGTGTGATTCCAGGATATTTGGTGAGCAAATGGCATCCTTGTTGATCGATTTTCCATTCAATATCAGATTTATCCTAATTGGTCTTTTGTTAGCTATTCTGTCGCTTTGCCCTATCATGGGTTATATTTTGTACTCTTTTAATATAGATGCTTTACATAATACTAGATTTTGCGGAGTTATGTTTAGTAATATTTTGTTTGTGTCCTATTTATACTTCTCCTCTTTATCTCCTTATCTTGTTTCTTTGGGTTCTTGATATTGGTCCACCGCGTCTTGCTCTGGGACAAGATTAGGGTTATTTACAAGGGAGATGTACATGCCATCACAACTCGATTTTTTAGTCTTGATAGAGTGGTATTAGAGCAAGTAGTTCATAGGTTTCTTTGGCTATAGGGACAAGAGTCTGGCATTGTCCCATGGATCAGTACATAGACATCCATATCCCATCGGGAGGCTATTGGGCTCTTCTGTAGGGTTCATTCTCATTGATTCATTCATGTGAGTTTTAGGAGTTTCTTGTTTACTTATCCCTTCCACCGCAATGAGATCTAGCTAAGGGTTGGGGTAGAGCCAAAATCCATGGGCGAGGACGGGTAGAGTTGAACGGGATTATTTTGTACCCGTAGAGATACCACCACTTCAAATACAACCATTATTGAATGATGCACTCGGGGATATGTGGCAACATATGATTTCTATGTTTAGTAGGAAACCCGCTGATGAGGGCCAACTTCACCCAGGGAGTGGCATAGTGTACCCCAGCCCCTCCAGTTTAGCCATTACCATTTGCAGCCATAGTTCCTCCTCTACAGCCTCTTCTAGTCTTACTGCCAGCCCAACATCAGCCTACAGTCTCCATTATGATTTTTGAGGACCGAAAGATGGACAATTATTTTATGTGTATGGGGCCCCCGAGCTTTTCTGTTGATTTAAGGAAGGACCCCTATTAGTTAATTATAGAGTGTGAGGAAGAGGCTACTGTTTTTGGGCATAAGGGATACACATAGAGTCAATTTCATTGGGATATCAGTTAGAGGGTCAGGCTAAGTCCTGGTGGAGGTCATAGTAGAGATTAGACCAGCATGGTCTGTACCGATGGCATTGTATTAGTTTGTGGAGGATTTTATGTATTAGTATGTTCCTTGGAGTATTTACGAGGAACTTATAGATCATGTTTTTGACTTGTTGTAGGGATCAATGATAGTTTCTGGGTATCAGGCTCGATTTACGTAGTTTTTGAGGCATGGGGCTGCTATTATGCTAACATATGCTGAGTGGGTTCTCCATTTTGCATCTTGATTCAGACTAGAGTTACAGGTAGATGTGGAGTTATTACTTGCTCAGGGTAGCCCACTGTTAGCAGTTGTTGATCACGCTCGTAGCATGGAGAGACATTATCTCTTAGCCCAAGTGGGCTATGACAAGGTGCCTACAGTGCGATTTTAGTGGGTTATGGTCCTCTAGGGCATGCTTTGACAGACATACACCTCAATAGCGGAAGCCATAATAGCAGTATCATGTCGCAACCCAATTTCGCAGATCATTCTGGCACCTACTATACAACCAGTAAGAGAACCAAACCCCCTAGTCCAAAAACAAAGTGGAGGACTACTAGATCAAATGAGGAAGTATACCAAAAGTCAAGAGATAATTTATTGTGGATGTTTTAGAAAATGCAATAAACTACCTAAAGTCCAGTATCAGTGTCAAATGAACCACTAAGTACAAAATAAAAAAAATCTAAAATAGGTCTAATACAACTGTATCTCTGAAATACATGGAGATCAACTAGTAAAGGTCGAATCCGAAGAGAAACAGGTAAAAGCCGAATGCCAAGCTCACCCTGAATCACTGAAGTAGATGGAACCCGAACGAACAGCTGACTATATATCACAATCAAAAACCTTTACTCGGATCTGTACATGTGCAAGTGTAGTATGAGTACAGGATTCCACAGAAACATGTACCCTGTAGGCTTTGAGGGCCCGTCAATCACATAACAATAATAAAAGTAATAAATAATGGAATACGAGAAAAGGGGCACAGAAGTAAATGGTACGATTAAGAAAGATAGCTAATAAAATAGGAATCAAGTACACATAGGCATGTATCGCTAGCTAATCACATAATAGGATCTCAGTCAATAAAAAAATACGTACCCGGCATCCTTGCTACAACATACATGACCTATAATGCAATAAATAGGAATCAAAGAAGATAGAAGTCAAACATCGACGGTATACCAGTAACCTCAAGTAAAATGTGAACGAATGAGCAACAATCTAAGGTACCAAAATCCCACAAAGCATGAAGCAGCGATTAGCCAACAATGAAAACTAAGTAGTAATATGAATAATAGAATAAAACAAATAAATGCTGACAAGACCCCCAAAAAGAAATACAGCATACACAAAAAGAAACACACTCATCGTAGGCCTTACATCTCAGTCAGGTTACACTGAAGAAAACAAGTGTAAAAGTAAGCACAATACATGAAGTAAACATCCTGCGTACGCATCTCCTCCAGCACCTGTAGGCCCAACAGGACGGAGTATATATATAGCCCTGCACTCAATATACCCCCCGCATTGCATGGAATCCTAGAGGCATGTCCATGGAGGTATGTTACCATGTACAATTCTAGCGTTATCATAACCTCACATCCCAAATCACGAGCCTCAATGGTCTCAATAGTCTGACATCTCGTGCCTAATATCAATTAGTCTGGCATCTCGTGCCTAATATCAATAGGATCATCAAGACCTGTTCGACAAGTCAAGGCATACAACTCCACAATGTATAGATGTATCACCAATATCCTCGATAACTTGGGTATCATGTATCAAAAACCAGTAGATAAGTGTCAAAAAAGTTGTACTCACTTTCGTACGATGACGAACTCAAGTCTCAACAGTTGTACTCACTGCCCATCTGGGTCGGACTGAAGTGCCAGCTTTAATTAGTCAAAAGATATTTCCCCAGTGCCAGGAGGTATATCCTGGGCTAAAGCAAATAAAAATGGTATTAGCGAGTGCTCGATGCCATGTCGAGTCTAAAAATTGTAAAGCCAATTACTTATATTACTATTAAAGGTTCCTCTTCCTCTGATCATATCATTATTCATCATTATTATCAAAATCTTCCTTTAGCCTATGCGGCTTAAAAATAATGTGGTGATACTTACCTTGCCCCAATGCACTCTCATTGGAGCCATAGGCCCACCCTCTCGCATCATGAATGCACAATATATCAACAAGTATATATCAACATCCTATGCCCTGCATAGGTATCTTTAGTAAAATTCTATGTCTCCAGCACCATATCAATCGGATGCCAACATATAAACATTAGCATAGAACGGATGAAGGAATGGTACAAGATTACTACAAAAACTAGCTACCCAACCCACGGATGCTACTTAGTATAGTTATTAAATCTATACACCTAGAGATAGCACCACGGAGCCTACCCATCATCCGACGAATAAGAGAGACAATCTCATGAATAGTACTTCAACTGATATCAAACATGCTCCAAATGATCTAAAATTCGTGTCAAAGTATCCTATATATTAATACGACAGTGTTATTTATGCTTAGTTCTGGACTGAGACTAAAATCAGGCCGAAGATGGGCTAGCGGGCCTGCCTGCCGGAATGAAAAAAAAAACTTCACTATGGAGTTCACAACAACATTAGAAACCTGTGCTCTAAAATTGAGCATAATTCGAGTGTACGAAGCACTTCAATAAAACCCGAATATATTAGGTTAAAGATGCGATCTTTATGGATTACACATTGGAATTTTGATGTATAATTGATAATAGAAGCACTATCTACTCAAATAACAAACAATTACTCGACAATATACGGATTATCACATAATTTTATACATTTCAACAATTGGGGTTCATCAATGTAGGAACCCAAGAATTTTACAAATTAAAAAGGAGAAGAAAGACTTACGAAAAGTGGGGATGAAGCAAGGAATATTTTGGGAACATTATCTTCAAAATTGGAAGGATTTTCCGTAGGTTATTATCTTAGTTTTTAGAGAGAAGTTGTGGTTTGGGTTTTCTAAACTGAAGAAGTGAAAGGCTGTAGCTAATTAAATAACTTGTAATTTTTGTTAGGGCACCAAAAAAGGGTCACTGGGGCGAGCCTCGTAGGCATGACCCCCCTCACTAGGGCGGTCTATGCCTGCAGTTTCTTGCACGAGCTTAATGCATAACTCCAAGGGGTTAAAATGAATTTCCCGTGTCCAAAATCAACAAACCAAATATGAAAATAGCTTGGAAATGATATTCTTGGCCCAATGGAATCATCGAAATGTCAATCCAAGGTCTTTTAAGCAAAAAGACCCTTTAAACCAAAGATAGACAAATAAGCACTTCTCCACCAACACCTCGAAAATGCAACAACAAGTCCAAAAATTATACCAACACCTCACCTAACCTAAAATCATCATTTCAGAGCTACTAGAAGTGTCAGAATCTTCATCCAACACTCCAACCATCAGTGTACCACCCAGCTCCACTTTAGGCTTTAAACTTAACTAGAATCCAAAAATTAGCATAACTTGCAAACAAAAACTCCAAAACACAAACTTTAGGTCAATCCTAACTTTTTCTGGCATTTTGAAGCTAACAAAATTGTCAGAATTAAATTCTAAGCTCGTCTTGAAGGAAAGTTGACTTTGATCAACGAGTACTTAGTTTTACGCTCTAAAACAGGGAATTTGAGATATCTCTCAACAGAGTCGCTAGGATCCATATTACTGGTCCCTGCAAATTGTAAATGACTTGGGGAACTGTTGAAATGCTCTAAAATTCAAAAATTCTCGTATTTATCATAAATGACCATGAGGGTTATTAAAACATCCACTACTAAAAGGACTTTCATCCCTAAAAGTAAAGTAAAAGAATGAATTAAATGGGAAGAAAATATATCTGATGCCTCAAACAGCTATAGATACTACTTCCACATCTCACTCTCGATCTCTCATATAGCTTCCTTGATCGAACGGTGACTGCATTGCACTTTAACCACTGGAATCTCCCTAGACCTCAACTTCCTTACATCATTAGCCAAAATTTTTACATGCTCCTCCATAAAGGATAGATCTTCCTCTAGCTTCACTGAATCCTCTTGAATGACATGCGACTCATCAAGAATATATTGCCGCAATATCAAAACATGGAATACCGGTTGAACAACTAAAAGCATAGGAGGTAAAGCCAACCTGTAGGCAACGTCACCAACTTTCTCCCAAATCACATATGGCCCAATATACCTGGGACTAAGATTACCCCTCCTACCAAATCTTATCACACCGCGCATAGGAGATATCCACAAATATTCTCTATCACCAACTCCAAACTCTAAGGCACGAAGCCTATGATCAACATAGATCTTCTGCGTACTTTGGGTTGCCCTTAACCTATCCTTAATCAACCAAACCTGATTAAGAGAATCTGCAACAAGTCTATAGACTGGACTGTGGCCTTAAAACCATCAAACCAACCAATAGGTGATCTATACCGCCTGCCATAAAATGCCTCAAATGGCACCATCTCAATACTGGAGTGATAGCTATTATTATATACAAACTCTGCTAATGGTAGGTAGTGATCCCAAGCACCGCCAAAGTCAATCACACAAGCTCTCAGCATATCCTCAAATATCTGAATAGTCTACTCGGACTGACCATCAGTCTATGGATGAAATGATATGCTCAAATGTACCTCGGTACCCAAGTCTACTCAACAGAGCACCAAAATTATGAAGTGGACTGGGTGCCTCTATCAGAAATGATATAGGCAGGAATACCATGAAATCTAAGTTACCTCGTGGATGTAAATTTGAGCCAAATGCTCAGTATTATAAGAGTAATGAGTAAAAATGAAGTGCACTGACTTGGAAAATCTATCAATGATGACCCAAACCGTATTGAAACCTCTGCTAGTCCACGACAACCCAGAAATAATGTCCATAGTCATTCTCTCCCACTTCCAAGACTGAATAGGGAGTCTTTGCATCACACCACTTGGTCTTCAATGATCATACTTAACCTGTTGACAGTTCAAACAATTAGAAATATACTACCAATATCCCTCTTTATCTCACTCCACCAATACAACTATAATAGATTTTGGTACATCTTGGTTG